>CAUYQU010063153.1:0-28759 GCA_963574635.1 Cheracebus regulus
AAGCTGGAAACCATCATTCTCAGCAAACTGACACAAGAACAGAAAACCAAACACTGCATGTTCTCATAAGTCAGTGTTGAACAATGAGAATCATGGACACAGGGAGGGGAACATCACACATTGGGGCCTGTTGGCAGGGTGGGGGTTAGGGGAGGGACAGCAGAGGGTGGGAGGATAGGGGAGGGCTAGCATTAGGAGAAATACCTAATGTAGGTGATGGATGCAGCAAACCACCATGGCACATGTATACCTATGTAACCTGCATGTTCTGTACATGCACCACAGAACCTAAAGTATAATTAAAAGAAAAATCAGAAACCATAAAAGAAAAAGATAAACTGATAAGAAAAGATATACTAACAAAACCTATCAAAAGAGAAGTTGTGACAATCAGATAAAATTGACTTTGCTTATAAATTACCTTAAAATTGATTTTAAGGTAAAATAATAAAGGGACTGTTGGAATAAAGAGTAAGCTTTTAACAGTGATAAATGGAGCAGTTGCCAAGATTATAACAACTCTGAAACAACAGCCTCAAAATATATGAAGCAATTGACATGAGAAGCTGAAACTCATGAGAATAGTAACAGGCCATGTGCAGTGGCTCACGTCTGTAATTCCAGAAATTAGGAATGCTGATGCGGGCACATCGCTTGAGCCTAGGAGTTTGAGGCCAGCCTGGACAGCATGCTGAAACCCCATCAGTACAGAAAGTTAAAAAATTAGCCAGGCATGGTGGCATGCACCTATAGTCCCAGCTACTCGGGAGGCTGAGCCAGGAGGATTGCTTGAGCCCAGGAGGCAGAGGTTGCAGTGAGCTGAGATGGCACCACTGCACTCCAGCTTGGTGACAGCAAGACTCTGTCTCAAAAAACAAACAAAAAAAAGAAGCAATTGTTAGTAGGCAATAAATATATAAAAGAATGGAGCAAAATTTAAAAGCTGGATCTAATGGACTTATATAATAAACTGTCACTGGACTATTAGATAAAACTTCCAAGTACACATAGAATAGCATGGGATATTTACAAAAAATCATTATAGTAGACCATAAAGCAAAGCTTAATACTGAAGACCGTAATCATTTTTCAAATAAGAGAAATTGCCCGTGAAATAGAGTATGTATGGTGTCTATAGTTAACAGTGTACACATTTACTTTACAATGTATTTCAAAGTAGCTAGAAGAGAGAACTGGTCATGTTCCCAACACATAAATGATAAATATCGAAGTGATGGATACCCTAAATATCCTGACTTTATCATTTTACATTCTATGCATGTATCAAAATACATTTACCTCACTAATATGTACAAATATCTATTTTTAAATGTTTTTAATTTTTAAAATCTATGTAGATAACCCAAGATACATCAAATGTCCATATGCTTAGATTGAAAGAATTAACTTCTAGAAATGTCAAATCATGTTGAAAATGAGAAAATACTTCAAATGACAGTGAATATAAAGTTACTTTAGCAACTATACCCCTTAAACTCCCAACTCCTTTTTAATGTGCTCCATGTTTCCCATTGCATCTATACCTATATATGTATGTGTGTGCGTGGATGTATACATAATATGTTAACTGTAAAATGTCTGTGTCTTCCCACTCCATAAGGGCAGGAATTTTTATCTTTCCCATACAACTACAAAGATGTCTGGCCCATAGTAAGAGATCAACAATTTTTAAATAAACAGAAGCTGCATGTAAGACTTCGTAGGATGAAACTAAAGTATTATCTTACTTTATATGCTGTAATTCATATACTGAAAATGGCAATTTAATGACATACTCATCCAAGTAGAGAAAGACAACATAAACCAAAAGAACTTGGAAGGAATTAATGACATAAATTTATAATGGAATTTTTCCAAATGATGTGCCTCAACCACTTGAAAATAGCAAAATAATGCATAAAGATCTACTCTGTGAGCTTTAAGTTAAAAAGAAACAAACAAAAATAGAAATTCACAGGAATAGCAAAAGACATCCCAGATCCCAAGGAGGAAGAGGTGGACAAGCGGCCACCATGATAGCATCTGGCTGATAAAAGTGAGTGACACTCTAATACATCAGAGAGGCAGGCAGCCAGTTTCTGTGCCTTTCCACTAGGAATCTGTGCAGTCTAGGCCAAGGGAGAGTAACTTGTTTCTCTCAAACCCAGGAGATAACTTGGGGAAAGGCTAAGAGACAGAAAACACTAGGAAAAGCTGCAGCCATTTTCCCAAACTTGGGATTGAGATGAGGACTTGCTCTCTAACCCCAGCTTTTACAAAGTCAGCCACTGGCAACCTGGCAGCAGGGGCTATTGCAGGCATCTCAGTCTCTGGCTGGGGGATTGGAGCACATGCTCTGAGTAGGAAATGGCCCCTATAGCCAGAATTGGGCAAGCGAGTGTGAAGAGTGCCTCAGCACCAGGCGTTGGAATTGGGCTCCTTTACCACAGGATTGTAGGACTGGAGCCAGGAAAGTTGCTGGAGCTGAAGTTTATCCTGGGTAGTGAGACTTGAAACCAGAGATAGCCTTGCAAGCTAAAACCAGTTTGCATGTGTCTGGGTGCCCTATCCTGCTCCCTTGGTCAATCAGAAGAATGCCCCACCAGTTACAAGGAGTGGTAGGTCGACCCAACTCCGGCTTGCCTGGATTGGGAGCTATGGGCCAAGTTCCTCTTTCCTTGCAAAGACAGCAGTGTCAGGGGTGCATTCTTTGTGGCACACTCATAGTCCCACTCATTCAGAGTAACTTCCCACCTGGATTAGTGGCCCAAGCCATATTTCCTTCCTGTTCAGAGATCTTGGTTCAGTGGCACTCTCTCCACTACAAACCCAGGCATATTCCCAGGCACTTGGAGTGTCCATATTCCTGGATTACCAGACTGAGCTGCTCCTCCCTTTTCCTAAAAAGATCTTATTTCACCAGCAGTAACTCCGCTCCTTGCCAGGGTACATGTTTCCAGGCATTCAGAGTACACACTAACCTAAATTAGTAGACAGTTGTCCCTCCCTTACTGTGTAAGAAGGGACACTCTTTGCTGCAACACCTAGGCATATCTCCAGGAATTTGGAGCACTGGCTCATCTGGATTAGCAGCCTGAGCTGCTTCTCACTTTCCCTGCAAAGGCTTTGTTGTAGCAGCAGTTGTTCACTCTTCACCAGTGAATGTATTTCCAGGCCATCGGGGCAACTGCTTACCTGAATTAGGAGCCTGAAGTACTCTCCCTTCCTGTGCACAGATCTTGATTCAGTGGTGCACTCTGTGCTCCACACCCAGACGTAACTCCAGGCTTTCCGTGCACTGCCCCCTGCAGTAAGAGTTTAAGCCACCTTCCTATTCCCCACACAAACAACTCGGTACAACAGCACTCCCTCTGCTCCACTCCTAGATGTAACGCCAAGCATTTGGCACACCTACTCCCACAGATTAGGAGTTTGAGTCACCCCTGCTTTCCCTCTTGTGGTAGCAGTTTCTCTGCTCCTGCCCTAGGCATATCTATACCTGGTTTTGTTACCAGTGGAAGGTATCTGAGTTACAGGCAGCAAACGTGTACAGGTCTGCAGCAACTTCAATTCTTGCATCCTCAGAAGAAAGAATTTGACTGAGGGGTATAAAGCAGAAAAAGAGACCAAGGCAAGTTTCTGAGCAGGAGTGGAAGTTTATTTAGGAAGGTTTTAGAACAGAAAAGAAAGGAAAGTTCACTTGGAAGAGACCTAAGTGGGCACTTGAAGGTCAATTGTGACATTTAACTGTGGTCCTAAGACTTCATAGGCTCACCTCTTTCCCATGATTCTTTTCTTAGGATGGGCTGCTTGCAGGCGCAGTGCCCTCCTTACACTTGGGAGGTGAATATGTGCAGTGTGTTTATGTTGTATGCATGCCCATCTGAGGCTTTCTTCCTTTTTCCAGTGGAGTGCCCCTGGAACATCATACTCTGCCATTTTATCTCTTAATATGCATGCCCAAGAAGTTGCTTCTCCCTGGCATCTGCATTCAATTAACATTTCAGTGCAACAGATGTGGACCATCAAGAAATGGCCTCCCCCTGGCAACAGCTGCCAAGTTATCACTTTTAGAGAGGCAATGTGATAACTGTCAAACCATTACCCAATATTCCTAGAGGGTTTGCAGGGAGAGCCCTTTCCTGCCCCACTCATGCCTGTCTAACTACCTGTTACAGCTTGAGGCACATCTGCTTCCCCACATTAGGAGGTTGAGCCACCCTTCCCAGCCCCTACAATGTCCTTGTTGCAGCAGCAGTTTCTCAGCTCCTTGCTGAGAAATGTTTCCAGGCATTTGGCTCACCCACTCACCTGGATTAGGAGCCTGAGCCATCCCACCCCTTCAGGTGCATAGATCTCGGTTGCAGTCATGCTCTATCTGCTCAATGCTTGGACATATCTTCAGGCATTTGGAGCACCCACTCCTAGATTATGAGGTTAGGCTGCCCATCTTTCCCATGAAGAGAACTTGGGTCAGTGGAGATCTACCCACTGGAAACCCCCCACGCTCTTGGAGCTGGTGCTTGTCGCTGCCATCGGAGAACATGTAAACAGGCCTGCCCAGTCTGGCCCTACCCATTTTTGCCCTTCTCCAGGTCTTAACAGGAAACTCAGACCACTATACATTCCACAGCCCATTGCCTGAGGCAACAGAGGTTTTCTCCCAGTAAAGAAGAAACAAATATATACTCATCTGCTTCAACCACAACTGGCTCTTACCATAAGCATCATCTACTGGCCTGGAGGTTAAATGGAACAACATGATAGGAAATCTGCTGACATAAGCATGCAAATCTGGAGAATGATATAAGCTTCCTAAGACCTCTTCCACCTCAGCCCCACAGGAACCAATAAGCCTGCTCATATGCCCAGTACCTTGCTACTACAGCATTTAGAAAAGCCATCATACAAAAGTTATCTATAAGCAACTTAGACGCTGCCACCAAAAGCACCCAGAACCAAAACCAAAGGACCCTACACAAAATACATTATAGACACCCCTTCCAGAAAGAAAGAAATCCTGTCCAAATGAAAGTAATAAATAAATAAATAAATAAATAAGGACACATAGCTTATCCAGTGAGAAATAACCAGAGAAACAACATTAAAATTTTTTAAAAAGACTGATATAACACCCTCAAAGGATTATCCTAACTCTCCAGCAAAAGATCCCAACCAAAATGAACTCTCAAATACCAGACAAAGAATTTAAAGTACCCCAGCCTGGATGACAGAGAAAGACCTGTCTTAAAAAGAAAAAAAGAAAAAAAAATCAAAGTAGATTTTACAGAAGCTCAATGAGATTCAAGAGAAAACTGAAAACCAACACAAAGAAATCAGAAAAACAATTCAGGCTATGAAAGATGAGACATTTTAAAAACCCAAACAGAAACTTATGAAATGAAAAATTAATTGAAGGAATTACAAAATACAGTTGAAATCTTGAATAACAGCCTAGACCAAGTGGAAGAAAAAATTTGACAGCTGAAAGACAGACCCTTCTAATTAGACCAAACAGACAAAAATTAAAAAGAATTTTTAAAAATTAGGACTTCAATAAATATGGGATTATGTAAGGGTCAAAACCTGGGTTATAGATAGTTCAGAAGAAAAAGAAAGAAAGAAAAAGTAAAATTTATGGAAAATCTATTTGAGAAAATAATTCAGAAAAACCTTCCTGGCCTTAGGAAACATTTAGACATCCAGACACAAGATGCTCAGAGAACTCCACAAGATACATTGCAAGAAGAACTTCACCAAGACATACAGTCATCAGACTATCCAAAGTTGACAAGAAGGAAAAAAATTCTAAGACTGCCAAGAAAGAAAAGTCTTATCATCTATAAAGAAAATTCCATCACACTGACAGCAGATTTCTCAGCAGAAACCCTACAAGCCAGAAGAGATTAGGGGCCTATTTTTAGCCTCCCTCAAGAAAAAATTGCTAGCTAAGTATTTTATATCCAATCAAACCAAGTTTTATAAGTGAAGGAGAAATAAACTCTTTCCCAGACAAATGTAAAGGAAATTTGTCACCAGTAGACCAGTTCTGCAAAAAATGCTCAAAGAATTCTAAACATGGAAACAAAAGAATGACATGCACCACAAAAGAACACATTGGTACCAAACTCACAGATCCTATAAAGCAGTTACACAATTGAAATTCCATGGTAACTAGCTAACAACACTGACGGGAAAAAACTTCACATATCAATATTAACTTTGAATGTAAATGAACTAAATATTCCACCAAAAAGATACAAAAGCAAGCAGAAATAGCCATTCTCGTATTAGAAAAAACAAGCTTTAATCCAACAAAAGAAAAAAAAAAAGAAGGGCATTATATAATGCTAAAGTGTTCAAAACGAGAAGATTTAACTATCCTAATTAAATATATATGCATTCATTACAGAAGCACCCAGACTCATCAAGCAAATACCACTTGAACTAAGAAAACAAACTGATAGAAATACAATAACAATGGGGGACTTCACCCAGTGACATCACTAGACAGATCATCAAGGCAGAAAATCAACAAAGAATCTCTGGACTTAAACTGGACTGTAGACCTAATGGACCTAATAGACATTTACAGAACATTCTATCCAACAACTGCAGAATATACATACTTATCTGCACATGGAACATTTTTCAAAACTGACCATGTGCTTGGCCTTAAAGCAAGTCTGGAAAACAAAAACAAAACAGAGATTAAGTATCTTCTTTGACCACAGTGGAATAAAATAAAATTAGAAATTAATACCAGGTCAGGTGCAGTGGCTTATGCCTGTAATCCCAGCACTTTGGGAGATCATGGTGGGTGGATCACCTGAGGTCAGGAGTTCAAGACCAGCCTGGCCGACATGCTTAAACTCCGTCTCTACTAAAAATACACACACACAAAAAAAAAAAAAAAGAAAGAAAGAAAAAGTTAGTCCAGTGTGGTGGCAGGCAGCTGTAATCCCAGCTACGAGACTGAGGCAGAAGAACTGCTTGAATGGGGAGGTAAAGTTCGTAGTGAACTCAGATAGTGCCATCAAACTCCAGCCTGGGTGACAAGAGTGAGGCTCCATTTAAAAGAGAGAAAGAGAGAGGGAGAGAGAGGAAGTGGGAAGAGAAAGAGAGAGGAGAGAGAGAGAAAGAAAGAGAGAGAAGGAAAGAAGAGAGAGAGAGAGAGAGAGAGAGATACTGAAAGAAACTCTAAAAACCACACAAGTACATGGGATCCTAACGACTTGCTCCTAATTTATCTTAGGACAAACAATGAAATTAAAACAGAAATTTAAAACAATGTTCAATGAAAACAGTGACACAACATACCAACCCTCTGGAATACAGCAAATGCAGTACTAAGACACAGTTTATAGTGTGAAATGCCTACATCAAAAAGATAGAAAGATCTCAAATAAAATTTAATATTGAACTTCAAGAAACTTGAAAAACAAGAACAAACCAAACCCAAAGCTAGCAGAAGAAATGACAAACATCAGCAGAACTAAATGAGACTGAGACCAAAAAAATGATACAAAGGATCAACAAAAGTTGGTTCTTTGAAAGGATGTGCAAAACTGCCAGATGGTTAGCTAGACTAAGAAGAAAAGAGAGAAGATTCAAATTAGTATAGTCAGATGATAAAGGTGACATTACAACTGATACCACAGAAATACAAAAGATCATCAGAGGGCTGGGTGTGGTGGCTTATGTTTGTAATCCTATCACTGTGGGAGGCCAAGGCAGGTGGATTTCCTGAGGTCAGGAGTTTGAGACGGGCCTGGGTAACATGGTGAAACCCTGTCTCTAAACAAACAAAATTAGCCAGGCATGGTAGTGCATGCCTGTAGTCCCAGCTACTTGAAGGGTTAAGGCAGGAGGATTTTGTGAGCCTAGGAGACAGAGGTTTCAGTGAGCTGAGACTGCACCACTGCACTCTAGGCTGGGTGACAAAGTGAGACCCTGAAAAAAAAAAATATATATATATATATATATAATATTTTAAAAAAATCACCAGAGACTACTATGAACACCTCTATGCACACAAAGCAGAAAACCTAGAGGAAATGAATAAATTCCTGGAAACATACAACCTCCCAAGATGGAAGCAGGAAGAAATAGACATCCTGAACCAGACCAGTAATAACTAATGAAATTGAATCAGTCATAACTAATCTTCCAACAATAACAACATCAAAAAGCCCAGGACTAGACAGATTCACAGCCAAATTTTGCCAACTGTACAAAGAAGAGCTGATATCAATCTTGCTGAAACTATTTTGAAAGATGAAGGAAGAGGAATTTCTCCCTAACTTATTCTATGAAACCAATATCACCCTGATAGCAAAATCAGGCAAGGACACAACAAAAAGAGGAAACAATAGGCCTATAGCCCTGAAGAACACAGATGTGAATATCTCCAATGAAAGAGTAGCAAACAGAATCCAACTGCAGATCAAACAGATAATTCATCAGGATCAGCTAGCTTTTATTCCAGAAATGCAAGGATGGTTTAATTTTTGCAACTCAATAAATGAGATTCACCACATAAACAGAACAAAAAACAAAAAACATATGATCATATCAATAGATACAGAAAAGGCATTCCGTAAAATTCAATATCCCCTTATGATAAAAAAAAAAAAACCCCTCAACACACTTGGCATCAGTGGAACACACCTCAAAATAGTAAGAGCCATGTGTTACAAACCCACAGTCAATATCATACTTACTGGGAAAAAGCTGCAAACATTCCCTTTAAGAACTAGAACCAGACAAGGATGTCCACTACCACCACTGCTATTTAATAGAGTACTGGAAATCCTGGCCAGAGCAATCAGGCAAGAGAAAGAAATAAAAGACATCAAAATAGGAAAAGAGTAAATGAAATTATCTCTGTTCACTTATGCCAACATTATATACCTAGAAAACCCTAAATATTCCCCCAAAAGACTCTTAGATTTGATAATCAACTTCAGTATCACTTCCATACACCAACAATCTTTTTTTTTATTTAATTTTTTTATTGCATTTTAGGTTTTGGGGTACATGTGAAGAACATGCAAGATTGTTGCATAGGTACACTCATGGCAGTGTAATTTGCTGCCTTCCTTCCCATTACCTATATCTGGCATTTCTCCCCATGCTATCTCTCCCCAATCCTCACCCCCTGCTGTCCCTCCCCTATTTCCCCCCAACAGACCCCAGTGTGTGATGCTCTGCTCCCTGTGTCCATGTGTTCTCATTGTTCAACACCCACCTATGAGTGAGAACATGTGGTGTTTGATTTTCTGTTCCTGTGTCAGTTTAGAGAATGATGGTTTCCAGGTTCATCTATGTCCCTAAAAAGGACACGAATCCTTGAGGAATTGCCACACTGTCTTCCACAATGGTTGAACTAATTAACACTCCCACCAACTCTGTAAAAGTGTTCCTATTTCTCTACATCCTCTCCAGCATCTGTTGTCTCCAGATTGTTTAATGATCACCATTCTAACTGGCGTGAGATGGTATCTCAATGTAGTTTGATTTGCATTTATCTAATGACCAGTGATTATGAGTTTTTCATATGTTTGTTGGCTTCATGTATGTCTTCTTTTGTAAAATGTCTGTTCATATCCTTTGCCCACTTTTGAATTGGCTTGTTTCTTTTTTTCTTGTAAATCTGTTTTAGTTCTTTGTAGATTCTGGATATCAGCCCTTTGTAAGCCTCATTCTGCCCTGTGGAGCCCCTCAGATTTGGTCTCATCTGTCCTCTGTATGACACTAACATATGCCTGTTTCCAAGTTCCTACTCCAAGGTTGCCTCCTTCTGACCAAAAATAAAACCAAAAATGAGGGGTGTTTGTGTGTGTCCTCTGGTGCTTGAACATTGAACATGCATGTTTATGCCCATACTTGCTAAGTGCTAGCGGGGCTTATTGATTTTTCTTTTTTCTTTTCTTTTCTTTTTTGTTTTTTAGAGATGGGGTCTCACCTGCTCTGTTGACCAGGCTGGACTCCAACTCCTGGGCTCAAGTGATCTTCCTGCCTCAGCCTCCTGAGTAGTTGGGGGGTCTACAGGTGTGAGTTTTTTTTATTTTAAAGGTGGCTTTGTCCAGTAATCTGTAGCTGAGAGCATTTCACTGATCCTGGGAGCTAATGCATGCGGTTGGGAGTGGGGGGGTGGGATGAGAGGCACTCCTGGGAGGGTGAGCACCTTTGTGTTATCTCAGTCCCTGGCACCTTCAGGGGTGGGCCTGCCAATGACCTATCATTCTAGAAAGCTCCAGCCATGCCTGCACGCTCCCCTCAATCTCGAAGGCACACACCCTAAGCTCTGAACCAAAGGTAGGGCTGCTGCCCCAAAGCTAACGTGGCTTGTTAAGAATCTGAGAGACTGTAGGTCACTGCAGTCCCAGAGGCATCCACCAGAGACAAGGACAACCAATGGGAGACCTCAACCTTGGTGCAGGCAGGCGCAGGAGGGGCCCAGCAGTGTGGTTGGGAGACGGGGCTCTGGGTCAGCAATGCAGCTTATGGGTGGAGCTAACGTAGCAAAGTTTCTAACCTTCTCTGCTTCCTCAAGGCCCAGTGTTGTTATCTGTCAAATTTGGGGAAGATCTCTTCCTTGTAGGCTTTAGATGTTTACTTAGTAGCTCTCAATTTCCTTTTTCTCTTGGCTAAAATTTTGAATATGAGGCAGGAAACCACTGCTGAATATCATTTACTTGAGATTTTCCTTGTGGCTCATTAGAGGCAAAAGAAGGGATATGTGTGTGTGTGTGTGTGTGGGTGGGTGGGTGGGTGGGTGGGTGAGAGAGAGAGAGAGAGAACATGCCAAAGGCCTCTGCGGGTGAGGGTGGGGGGTGGGATGAACACTGATCTGGGAGAGTCAGGACCCCTGGACTTCTAGGCCTGGGCTCCACTACTTTCTGGTCATGTGGCTTTGGGGAAGCCCCTCTACTTTTCAAGCCTAATTTTCTCCATTTCTAAAATGAATGCCATAAATAGGAAGTAATTTCTAGTGTATTATGCTACTCAAAACTTCTGTTCTCACTTGTTCAAGTTTTTTGTGTACCTACTGCATGCCGGGAACTAATTCACAGCATGGAACAAGCCCCTGCGGTCTGGCTCTTAGTAGCCTGTGCCTCGGGGAGGGGCAGCTCATGCCCCCACAGACAGCTCCAGAAGGTGGAGGGTGAGGAGCAGCTGCGGGCAATACAGCAAGGCAAGGGCAAGGCCTTGAGGGCGATGGGCAGACGCTGCGGGGAGGAAGTGCTGTTTGAGCGGGGAGCTTAAGCACTTGAGACAGGGAGTCCGGGGTGTGTTTGGAGGAAAAATGTTCTGGGCAGGGCACCACAGATCTGAAGCCCAGAGCTCCCAGCAAGGCCAAGGGGGTTGTAGCACAGTCCCTGGGGAGGCCTGAGCACGGAGGGGCAAGAAGTGGGCCTAAGGCAAGGAGATTGGATTTCATTCTAGTGGGAGGCTTTGGTTTTTATTTTGGCTCTCAGAGCTGCATTTCAGTCCATGTGCAGCAGGTTAAAACACTGCTTCTCCCATCTCCTTCCCTGCTCTGTGGCTGTGGTGGTGGTTTTGACACTGGAGGGTGGGACGTGGAGGTTGGGGTGAGGAGGAGGGAAGGATGGAGCGGGCCTGGTGGGGCTTCCTTGGAGAGCATGTGGAATTGATGGCAGAGGAAAGAGGCAGGAAAGGGTGTGCATTCCTGTTCATCTTGTATTTCCAAGCTCTGAAGTCACTACTTGGCAGAAGGAGATAAGCCCTATTTCCTCCCAGTTTTCCCTTGTATTTTCTCCTGGAGTTAGAACACAGAGAGAATTGATATTGATGCCTACAATTTGTCTCTCAGCTAACTTTTAGAGTATTTGCAAGGCTGAATGATTATGTGTTCTGCATCCAGTGTTCCTTTATTATCTCCCAAAGTCATTCTTTCCATAAAACCATTTGAAATCAAAGAAGAGAAGGTCACAACTCTCCCAGCCTCAGATCTCTCCTGAGATGGCAGAGGTGTGGCATTTACGGGGTGCGCTGGTATAAGTGGGCATCTGTTCTCCAGGAGGGTGAGTTCAAATGCTCAACAATAAAGTAATTAAATAAATAAAAGAACAAGACTGGGGCTGGAGAAATGAATCTAAAGAAAGCAAAGAACAAACACAAAAGATCCACGTTGCTCAGCTACTTCCCAGACCTCCAAGCAGCAATAGCCCCTCCGTTACCTAAACTTGTGTCACGTTGAAAGACTCGAAATAGCTGGCTTTTGTTTTGTCTTTTCTCGCAGCTCACCTTCCCTGGAAGCCTGGAGCGGAGGGTGAGTCCCAGGGGATGGGGAGCAGGAAGGAGGACAGAAATGTGGACAGAGTGATGCCCACTCTCTAAGCATCCCCATAATGTCTGAGACTTGAACTTGAACTTGCCTTTCTGTAAGCAAAAGTGGCTCTCTGGCCATCCCTAAATACTCAGCTAAAGACATTGCCCAGTCCTCAGAAGTACAGTAATACCCTTTCCAGGATTTATCCATGTGGACCACACTGCATGTTGATGCCTCTTCCTAACTCACAACCTTCCAAAGCATCAGAAGGGCCAGTAAGAGTTGATCCAGGTGGTATTCCTAGCTGTCGCCTGCTCATCTTCTCCCATCATTCTCTCCCAGCCTCCTTGGTTTCTCTCTTACTTGAATAGCACATTCCTCCCTAGGGCCTTTGTATTTTCTCTTTCCTTGGCCCAGAATGGTCTCCCTCAGACATGCGCTTGGCTCACTCTCTCATTTCATTGAGGACTGTGCTCCAACTTCACCTTCTCAGGGTCTCCCTGGCTCTCCCAGACAGCTTGTCCCTCCTATGAGAATATCTACCTGTCCATGTGTGTATCGTCTGTCTCCTTCACTAGGATGTAAGCACAGGAGGGACGGGAATTAGTCTGTGTTAGTCATCACTATAACCATAGCGCTGCAAATGGTTCCTAGCACATAGTTATCACTCAATAAATATTTGCTGGAAAAATGCTTTGATTTGTGGGGCAGAGTCATACTTGCTGGTCTGCCCAATGTCTCCAGCATGTGCTCGTTTCACTTGCCTGCAAGTATCATTTGCATTGATTGTATCTCCTGGTTGTGTGAGTGTGTGTGTGTGTGTTCATTTGCATAAGAATCACTTAGTAAAAGTGCTACTTTTATTTGATTTTTGAAAATTAGAAAATAGCCATGACTGCAAGGTCAGGAGTCCATTTGGCCAGCAAATAGAGGGAAACTTGAGAACTTCAGCCTTGCGAGTTTCCCCTTTTGCCCAGTGAGGTGGGCCGGCGTATATCTCTCTGGCATCTCAGCCTGGTTAGGACAGAGGGCGGATGCTGCCTGTGATGTGCCTGGCCTCTGGGGAGTGTTGAGGATGGGTCTCAGAGAGGGGCTCCACTAGAGCTGGTGGTGATGGAAATAATAACACATGAACCCATGGAAGCCGGGACTTGTGGCTGCAGACACGTGGGCTTGGGGAGTTATTTGATCGCATGTGTGTTTGGTTTCCCTGTTTACATGGAGCAGTTAAAGGTCATGAAGAGACCTCAAGACCTCTGAGTTCTCCTCACTTGGTTTCCTCTTTCTTCCCCAGAGGGCACAGCCCATGCTGTTTGAAATACCTGCAAGACGGTGTCAAGAGGAAGGTCACCACCTATGTACATTCACACAGCTTTCAGTGACTAGGTCTTTTTGTCTATCCTGCTTTCATGAGCAGTGATGTCATTTAGCATCTGCGAATCCAAAATTCACCAAGTACATATATTTTGAATCTGTTAGGCCATTCAATAACTGTTTACCAAATGCCTGCTATCATGCATTAAATGTTTGTTTTTATTTATTTATTATTTTAGGAGGAGTCTCGGTCTGTTGCCAGGCTGGAGTGCAGTGGCGCAATCTCAGCTCACTGCAACCTCTGCCTAACAGGTTCTAGTGATTCTCCTGCCTCAGCCTCCCGAGGAGCTGGGACTACAGGTGTGTGCCACCACACTCAGCTAATTTTTTGTATTTTAGTAGAGACGGGGTTTCACCATATTGGTCAGGATGGTCTTGATCCCCTGACCTTGTGATCTTCTTGCCTCAGCCTCCCAAAGTGCTGGGATTACAGGCATGAGCCACTGCGCCCAGCCTAAAATTTTTTAAAACTAAGTTCTGCCTTGCCTCAAGAGAAAAATCCCAATACCTAAAAAGAGTGGGTGGAAATTCTACAATTCTACAGTAAGCTTCTACTGGGGTAACCACAAGGGAACTCTGTACAGCCACAAGGCTTTAAAGACCATGGTCAGAAAACCTCTAGGCATGATTATTTTTAGATGTTTAAATGTTTAAAACATATATATATATTCATGTCAGGTCTATGCCAATATCTGATTTTAAGCAACATGCCCCCATTTGAAACCCCAGTGTGGCTAACCCTCTGGCAGCCTTCTGAAATCCACACTGCTTGGCAGGTAGACAGGCCTGAGCATAAATTCAGAGAGAGGAAGGCCACAGAGTAACCAAGCGTAACATCTAAATCACTTGCACCCAAAAGTGTGCAATCTAGATAGGTCAGAGTTCTCTAGATTTTTTGGCATGGTATTGTTCAAACCACAGCAGGCAATGGCGATTCTGACCGCTGAATGTGAGGTATACTTATGGTAGTGTGGTTAGTTTAGAAGTGGCAGGAAGCACCTCTCTTCCTGGCAACTGATGTGAATGCTAGCTGCCCTGAAAACTCAGATTTTCTGGATCTTTTCTCAGGCAATATGGGAAACAGATGGTGAGCACATAGTCATTCTCTTTCCCTTCTGATCCTCCCAGCAACTGTCTGTGGTTGACTGGGAATGCCAGTTCTTAAGTCACGATGGTTCTCTGTTAGAAATAACCCTATTTGCATCTAAGGATAAATAACAAAATACAACTTTTTCTAGTGAGGCATAAATTGGATATGTTTGAAATTACACATTTTGAAGAATTGTAAATGTCTGATATTTCTGAAAACACGTACACTTTAATGAGTTAATTTTTGTTTAATTATTTCTTTTCCTTTTGTTACATGTCATCTTTCCATAACTGACATGTTTAATAATTATTTTCAATCAAACGATTGCATATATCTAACACTAAGAGTTGCATTAGACTAATTGTAAAGATCATAATATATCAAATCAAATGGTGTCTACACCAAAATCAGAAATCCATACACACACCCTACACATGTATGTGTGCACGTTTGTGTGTAGTGTATGGAGAAACAGAAACACTGAGTTACAGCTTTTGTCACCCAAAATGTGCACTTAACATTGAAGTGATACTCACCTTTAATTACAAGGAATTGTTTCCCAGGCAAATCAGCCAGTCAAGTCAATTGTCTGTAACTTACTTTTTAAAAGATGGAAAAGAAACTCTGTATAGTGGCTTGTACCTGTAGCCCCAGGTACTTGGGAAGCTTGAGCCCAGGAGTTCAAGGCCAGCGTGGGCAACATAGTGAGACTCTGTCTCTAGAAAGACCCAAAGGGCCAAGTGTGTAGCCCAACGCTGCTCAGAGGTAAGGGGTATATCTGAGACCAAAGCTGTGTGGCCAACTTGTGTCTCAAATTCCACAATGCCCTCCAGGCCCATTTGCTGCTGCCTCGGTTTCTCACACCTGGGAAACTTTGCATTCCTGTTAAGCCAGGAAGCAGTTCAGTATTCAAGGGCCAGAGTTTAGGGGTAGATAGGCAGCCAAGGTGAATTCCAGAGGCTTTTTGAGATCCATTCATTCATTCATAACATGCATTTACTGAGCAACTACCATATGCTGAGTTGCATAATACAATGTGGAGGACTTTGTTCTAACAGACGCCTCAATCTGTGAAAACAAAGCAGAAAAAAAAAAACAACTATATCAGTTTCCTAGGGACAGTGTAACAAAATAACAAAGTACCACCAACTGGGTGGCATATAGCAATAGAAATTTATTGTCTTGCATTTCTGGATGGTAGAAGTCTGAAATCAAGAAATCAGAAGGGCCAGGCTCCTTCTGAAACCTGGGGGTGAATTCTTCCTGTCTGTTTCAGCTTCTGGTGTTTGCTGACAATGCTTGGCATTTTGGCTTGTAGACTCGTCACTCCAGGCTCTGCCTCCATCGTCTTTTCCCTCTGTGTCTGTCTCTTCACATGGCATTCTCCTCTCTGTCTCTACTCCTTCAGCAAGGACACCAGTCTTATCGGATTAAGAACCCACGCTGCTCTAGGATGACCTCATTTTAACTCACTATGTCTACAGTGACCCTATTTCCAAATGAGGTCACGTTCTGAGACCCTGGAGATGAGGACTTATATCTTTTAGGGGGACACAAACCCATAACACCCTGAGGTCCAGTTTCAAAAGATTTTCAGAGTTTCACAGGATTCATCAGGAGATGAATGAAGTGGAAGCCTATTCCACTTCCTCTTTGAAACCTCCTGACTTACTAAAAAATAATTTTTTAAAAATGTTGTAGCATGATTTGCAGGATTATACATATTGTGGGATACTTCAAATGTTTTTAATTAACCACTTATAACACAAAATAGAGTGCAATACAACTATGTTATTCACAAGATAATTACAGAATTTACTTTGAAAATATTAATTTACAGTGTACTCTTGGAAGTGGGATGCAAGTTTTAAACTCCCTAAGAAACGACAACTTATTGTAATCCTGTGGGTTTCTCTCCAGCAGCAGTTGTGTGCCTCATTAGTCATGCCTTCAGACTCCTACGTTGGAGGCGCGTTGCGATAGTGAGGCTGGACCAAGGGACCGGCTCCCCACAGACAACCCTGCTCAAACTTAGGAAGAAGCCATTCTTTATTGACGTGTGCCTCGTTCCTTCCCTTCTACCTGCTGAGCCAACACACGCTGCCTTTGCTCTGACATCACTCTGCTCACGTCCTCATGCTCCTGACTCAGAGCACTGCCTGGCTGTCTCCTGTCCTTTCCTCATCCGCATCTCGCCCATCCTTTGCCAGAGGGTGGACGTGCTACTGTCCAGGCCGCAGGTGGCTGCTATTTGCAGCAGTGAGCTCTGCAAACAACATCGTGCTTACTCCAGGTCTTAAGCCTGTTTGCTCTTGTCCGGTGACCCAGACAGGGCTCAGGGCTCAGAACCATTTTCTCAGTGCTGCCAGTGTTCCCCCGAGACGTTGTGCCTGGAATATACTCTCCACATTTTGGTGGAGAGCAACTGCTTTACCTGACCCCACTGCTACTGCCCCAGAGAAATAACAATAATAACCAATATTTATTGAGCAATTACTGTGTATTAGGTACTCTGCTGGGCTTTTTATATGAATCCTGTCATTTAATCTGCATAAAACATTATGAGGCAGGAACAGATATCATCCTCACTTTGCAGATAAGGAATCCAAGACCCAAGGCAAGTAGGTTACTTGTGTGAGGCCACACTGTTAGTAACTTTTTGTTTTTTGAGACAGGGTCTCGCTCTGTTACCCAGGCTTGAGTGCAGTGGTGCAATTATGGCTCACTGTATCCTTGATCTCCCAGACTCAAGCAATCCTCCCACCTCAGTTTCCCAAGTAGCTAGGACCACAGGTACACACCATGCCTGGCTAATTTGTATATGTGTGTGTAAAGAAGGGTCTCCCCATGTTGCCAAGGTGGATCTTGAACTCCTCGCCTCAAGTGGTCCTCCTGCCTTGGCCTCCCAAAGTGCTGAGACTGCAGACATGAGCCACCGTGCCCATCCAACACTGTTAGTATCCTTGCAGAGCCTGGCAAGCCACACTCAGGTGCTCTGACCCCAGGGACAGGACTTTTCATCACTCTGGCCCTGTCTTGCTCTGTTTGGGAATGCTCTGACAAAATATCACAGACTGGGTGGTTTTAAAACTACAAACATTTATTGCTCACAGTTCTGGAGGCTGGGAAGTCCAAGATCCAGCTGTTGGCAGATTTGGCATCTGCTGGGGGGCCGAGGTTCAGAGTCTTCCTGGTTCAGATTGCCATCTTTTCAATGTGACCTCACATGGCACACAGGGCAAGGGCACGCTTTCATTCCTCTTTTATAAAGGGCACTAACCCCCACTCATGAAAGCCTCATGGCCTAATCAACCCCCAAAAGCCCATCTCCAAATATTCTTAAAAAAATTTTTTTTTAATAGAGATGAGGCCTCACTACATTGACCAGGCTGGTCTCAAACTCCTGGCCTCAAGCGATTCTCCCATCTTGGTCTGCCAAAGTGCTGGGATTACAGGCCTGAGTCACCACACCCAGCCCAAATATCCTTACACTGGGTATTATGTTTCAACATGTAAATTTGGTGGGGCATAAATATTCAGACCATACCTCCCCTGTGGAGGATGACCTATGGAGGACGCTGGGTGGATGGATGGATGGACAATAGAGCAGTAGATTGATCCCTGCACAGACAGCTTGACTGGCCTGCTGGAGGACATGCCAGGCCCTTCAAGTACACACAGTCACAGACATGCTTGTGAGGCAGTAGCAGTTGTGCAAGGAGTTTGGACTCTTGAGTGACACTACCTGAGTCTGAATCCCAATACCGTCACTCGCAAGTGGCGTAACCTTGGGCCAGTTTTTACCACATCTGTGTGCCTCCGTTTTCTTATGTAAAAAGGTAAAATGATCATACATAGTATCTTACTCATGAAATGTTAACAGAAGTAAGTAAAATTAGGCCTTTTGAGGCTGGGTGCGGTGGCTCACGTCAGCACTTTGGGAGGCCGAGGCGGGTGGATCAGTTGAGGTCAGGAGTTCAAAACTAGCCTGGCCAACATGGTGAAACCCTGTCTCTACTAAAAATGCGAGAATTAGCAGGGTGTGGTGGCACGTGCCTGTAATATCAGCTACCTGGGAGACTGAGGCAGGAGAATCTCTTGAACCTGGGAGGCAGAGGTTGCAGTGAGCCAAGATCACACCACTGCACTCCAGTCTGGGTGACAGAGTGAGACTCGATCTCACACACACACAAAAATTAGTGCTCTCTGAATGTTGGCTTGTGTGATTATTACAATTATTTAACAACAACAATACCTTACTTTTGTCTTATGCCAAACCTTTCAAAGCTTGTGGGAAACGTTTTCTCATGTGAGCCTCAACCAGTGCCATGTGGTTGATAATGTAAGTATTTATGTCTAGTTTACAGAGGAGGAGTTCATTTCAAAGCATTCAGAAACATGAGAAATCCTAGAGCCAGGGATGGTAGATGCAGAAGCCAGGTGGGCTGACTAAGCCCGGAAGGTAAGAACTGCCCTGGGGAATACTGTGATGGATGAGAAAAATCTGTCTTTAGCTCTGCCCTCCTTCACTCTTCACTGCTGCAACCTCAATTGCTTTCAGCTATGATCCTCTCTGAGCTCTGATACTGCTGTAAAAAGCTGTTTTTCACATGCCCATTGCTTATTTAAGCAGGGCGCTGGAGAGGCCTCAGAAACCCTGCAGAATCGACTGTGATGGTGGTATTTCAGGCACTCCTTGAAACACTTGAGGAACTTAACACATTGGCTTTCTAGACAGGTAACTCTAGCAGCTGACGGAGAAGAGTTGGAGGCCTGGATTCAGGGAGATGAGCAGGGAGGCTGTGTTGATAATTCAGGTAAGAAATATTGATTGGTGTGAATTAAAGCAGTGGCAGAGGGAGAGAAGGAAAGAGGAGAGAGAGAGGTAGGCAATAGTGCTGAGAGTTTATGTTAACTGAGTGAATGTGGAAGGTGATGGGGAGCTGGGGTTGGGGGTGACGGAAATACTTCACAGAGCAGCGGGTTTTCGAGGTTTTTTTTTTTTAACATCAGAATCACTTGGTGGGCTTGTCAAAATAGAGATTGCTGGCCCCCTACCCAAGAGTAGTGCTTCAATAGGCTGGTGGGGAGGTGGGGGGCGGGTCCACATATTTGCATTTCTAACAAGTTCCCAGGTGATCCTAATGCTGCTGGTCTGGACCACACCTGTGAGGATATGACAGCAAGATGGCTGTTTGCAAACTATGAAGAGAGCCCTCAACAGACACTGAGTCTGCAGCGCCTTCATCTTGGACTTCCCAGCCTCCAGATCTGTGAGAAATAATTTCTGTTGCTTAAGCCTCCTCGTCTATGGTGTCTTGGTACAGCAGCCCAAACTAACACAGTCAGTGGCTTACTGACTCAAAGATATACCCAAGTCTTGGTATTTTTGGCTAGAAGAATAGTGAGAAACTATAAGATAGTAATCTATTTACTTGCTCATCTTGACTGAGTATCCAACAAAATCCAGGACCTGATTAACAGTTTGGAACTAACTTCTGCTTCTTGGGATAGGCAAAAACTAGTCCTGCATGTAAAGAAGGTTAAAATTTATTTAGCCCCTGTTTCCAGGGGGAAAGGGCTAAATAAATTCCTTTTAGAATACCAAAAGGAATTATTTCTCCACCTCACCTAAATTCTCTTTATTGGCTTTCTTTCTCTAGTTGCACAAAATGGGAATGAATGCAGAGTCACAAGACCCATTGTCGCTTTGCCATGACCACCTAATGGTTCAGACCATGAGCCTTCTCAGGAACCACTATCCTAGAGAATACTGTGGTTAGGTTTCAATGTAGTTTCTAGGAAGGAATTATACCCAGATGGGCTGAGAAGATGGAGCAAAGCATGTTAGGTGGGCTAAACAGCATGGACAGTAACATGAGACTGTGTCCTGCCTGTTCAAGTGGCCTCTAGAAGGCCTGAGTGTGGTAGAGATAAGACTTTTTAAATAAGCAGTGCCTTTGCAGTGTATCTGTTTTTGAGAGCTTCCCTTGCTCATGTTGTGATATAGCCATTGGATTTAATGAGTCCTAGTGTGAGTTGTTCCAGATTCAGACACCAAGAGGATTTAAATGAAACTATTTAAAAAGCTCAGGCAACTCCAGGAAAGAAAGGCATGTTCAGGGAAGAGAAGGTGGAGACATTAAGCCACAGGAAAACTGAGTTAAGTGCAAAGCTCAAAATGATCCCAACCAAGGTGAGAGGCAGCTGGGGTATTAATACGACAACTCGAGCGTCATGATTGAGTGCTGTATTTGGTGACAGGTGAGGTATGTTGATTCCTTACCACTTCTGGTCTGCAGCTTGTTTCCCTTAATCCTGGGGAAGGAGCCTCAGGCACAGAGATGCAGGTGCTGGCTTTATAAATGGTGGGAATATATTCAAAGGGCCAGGGGAAAGACCATACATAAACACCATCTGGGGCAACCTCTAGCTAAACGCCAATAATCGTCTCTGTTAAGGCTCCTGGTCTGAAATTTTAGGTGACTCTGGCAAAGCAACGATGGGCCTTGTGACTCTGTGTTCATTCCCATTTTGTGCAATTAGAGAAAGAGAAAGCCACTAAGGTGAGTTGAGCTGGGATGGGGAAGAGGATTCCTTTTGATATTCTAAGGATGTCAGATGTGTAGCCTCTGGAAATAGTGCATTTTAATCTTCCTTACATATGGGACTCCTTTCTTATTCCAGGCAGCAGGTCAGTTCCAAATGGCTAATGAGGTCCTGGATTTTGTTTTGGATATTCACTTGAGATTAGCACATTATTAGTTTACTCTCTCATTTTTCTCACTAAAAATACCATACCTTGGGTAGTCTTTTAAAATACTGTTAGTCAGTTTGGGCTGCTATACCAAGATATCACAGACTGGGGGGCTTGAACAACAGAAATGTATTTCTCATAGTTCAGAAGTCTGAGAAATCCAAGATCAAGATGCTGGCAAATTTAGTCTGGTGAGAGCTCTCTTCATGGTTTGCAGATGGCAGTCTTCTGATTAATTCATCACATGACAGAGCAAGCGAGCTCTGATCTCGTTCTTTTCTGATAGATATACTAATCCCTTTATGGTGGCTTCACTCACATGAGCTCATCCAAACCTACCTCCCAAAGGTGCCATTTCCAAATACCGTTGCATTGAAAGTTAGGAGGGACACGAACATGTAGTCCATGACAAATACTCTTTCCTGAAACTCATATTTTCCTGGGCACTTAAATTGGGTTTTCATTTTACTGTTGATTCCTTCAAGTCTCTGCAGCCTTGGATTCATTTTTTTCAATCAGCTGGAATCATATTCCTTTTACCACCATTTAGAAAGAGTTAAGCAAAATGACAGAGGAACCAAATATTTCTGCTACTTGTTAAGCTCCTGGGGTGATCAAATGATGCACACCTGTGACCAGTGAGGAATTGTACTAGTCATGTTGAAAGGTCCTTTACTGCTTTTCATAAAAAGGAAAAGCAAAAGGAACAGAAATATTTTAGGTAAGAAGTCATTATTAGCCCCAGTGGCTCCTGGAATAGCTCTGATGTTCATTGAAATTCCTCTTGCATATTGTCTTGTCCAGAGAAGTTAACTAGTAACTATTGGTTAGTTTTAAACACATTTAAAAAAATAAAAATCCAGACTGGGTGCAGTGGCTCATACCTGTATTCCCAGCACTTTGGGAGGCCAAGGCGGGTGGATTACCTGAGATCAGGAGTTTGAGACCAGCCTGGCCAACATGGTGAAACCCATCTCTACTAAAAATACAAAAATTAGCTGGGCATGGTGACATGTGCCTTTAATCCTAGCTACTAGAGAGGCTGAGGCAGGAGAATCACTTGAACCTGGAAGGTGGAGGTTACAGTGAGCTGAGATCGTGCCATTGCACTCCAGCCTGGGTGACAAGAGTGAAACCCCACCTCAAAAATAATAAGAAAAATCTGGGGTATCATTCATATTTCTTAAATAAAACATATAACATTGCTGTGCAATGTAATGTAATATAGTGGTTTTAAAATAGTATAACATTTTTTCTTGGAGGTCAAATTAGTCTTGTTTAAAAGTTACTAAGTGTCAATCTTCAGCTATAAATTCATCCTGAGACTCAAGATATGGGACATCTATTTATGGAGGATTAGCTGTGGTGTCTGTCATTCAGCAGCCCAAGGGGCTGGGAAGAGGTCAAATTTTAAAGTAAACTCACCCATGGGAAGGATATTTGGTGCAATGACAGAGATGAAAGGGTCATTCAGCTCACTCATTTTACAGATGAGGAAAATGAGCCCCAAAGCAGGCGAGTGACTTCCAAGTGTAACACATTTAGTTATAAATTAAATAGCATGCCGATCAGAGGTGGGGAGGATGGTAATCTGAGCCTCTCTCCCCAGCCATGGGTGCCATTTCTGTCCTCTGCCAGTCCCAAGGATTTGGGTTTGGACCAGGGCAGGTCTGGAGTTCCCACTCTGGACAGTGTTAAGGTGGGGATTCACAAAGGATATGCTATGGGACAAAATGAACTGTTACTTAAATACATTGGTTTATAGTCATGTAGCTTTCAGATATGCACAGTAGAACAAAGCCAGTAGGTTTATTTTACTTCAAGGCTCTGCCTCTTGGAGTCATTACAATTGGAAGTGTCTACAAATCCCACAGAAATGTTTTAATGTTCAGAATTTCCCTCACTTGCTAACAATGGAAACCTCTTCTTGTGGACCAACTTGGGAGACTAATGATTCTCCCAATTCCCTTGTTCACCTAAGAGGAAAGGAAGCCAGAGAGAGGTGTTATGGAACCAGTATTACATTTTAGAAAAAGCTATTCTCAAGTTTAACCAAGTCACAGATCATGCCCACTCTGGACAGCTGTCTACTGAAATGATAATCCTAGGAATGCTCCAAGTTGGGCTTCAGTTTGTGTCTCAGATTATCTGTTAATTCAGGGCCCATAATGCCATCTTGGCCCTTCCTCAGCATATCTGAGGTCACTGGAAATGCTAGAACTAACCTAGTTTTTCAGTGGCCTCCAAACTACTTATGTTAAATGGGTCAGCTAGAATATACAGTCCACAATGAACTGGACTTCAGGAAAGGACCTACACTATATAGAGCGTCCTATGAGCGAAATGGATCTGGAATCAATGGGACAATTGTTCATTATTTACCTACTTGTATTTGCTGTTGTCAAACTTTCAACATCAGATGCTATATAATGATCCTGAAAAGTTACTGCTGATAGACTTTCTCCTCTTCACTCTCTTTTTCTTGTGAAACAACTGTTTTGGTCCCAGATACTTTCAGTAACAATGATGGAAAGGTGAGTTAGCTATTAGTTCAAACTCTGTTAAAGGAATTATGAATTTCTGGACTGCTTTTGCTTCATGAAAAGCACTTAGAACTATTTGATCACTTAAAAAAGAAATATTAAAATATGCTTGTTCAAGGATGGCTCAAATGAGTTAGGCATCTACAAGACCTCATAAAAAGCCACTTACTCTGCACAGACTTCTCTTGCTCAGTAGAAGTTACGCAACAACTTCCTCCCTCAAGACCAGCTCTATAAAAATTAATAAACATATATATTCCATTTTAAAAATCATCATCTGAGCTAGAACCACGTTTTATATTGCAAATCCTGTGGCTGCCTCTATGTTTATATTTACATATATGTATATACCTGGATACATGCAATGTGTAATTTTCAAATACTAAGACATTACTAACAACCATGTAAGGACTTATCAAGTCAAACTTAAATCTGGAAGTCATTTTCCTGAAAAAAAATATGCAAATACATATGCACATGTGCACACACACACACGTAATTTGTGTGTGAGGCCCAGGGTTAGAGGTACTGCCTGTAAAGTTAGTTGACAAGCCATACATGAAATGGGCTTTGCTATATCTCATACTGGAAGCTCCTTAGAAGTCTGCAATTTAAGAGTGGCATTTTTTGAGACCCATGACTTGCAAAGTCTGGTTTGGGATGGGGAGTAAATTGTGGCCAAATTTGTTAATTTACTCTGTAACAATTGAATAACTGTGGATAGTGGATCAAAAGAGCAATTTTGCACTTGGCTGTAGAGATGGAAAGAGTAGAAGCAAAATACATACAACCCTTGGCTACTTTGATTTCAATGCAGAGATCAAGAGACACACAATTCCAAAGTCAGGACTCTCCAAACAATAAAACTGAATGAAATACCTCACTTAGAAGATAAATCTATATCCAAGTCCCGTAAGAAATCACAGCAAAAAAGCAACCTAGAAATGGATCAGAGGGTAATTTAATATTTTGAAACTTCTCCTTTCTCTTCCGTGTTGATGTATTTTTATTGGAGTCTGCTTTTAGGGAACTTCAGTAGGAGGAGGTAGGAGTGTTTAGAAGGATGAGGGGGCAGCATTAGTGAAACTTACTGTGTTTGACATGGATTTTGAAAGGAGTAGACAACACTTGGGAGGTTTGATAATTTGAGAAAGCTCTTTTCAATGTTGATGTAGATTTGTATTCATACCCATATTCCTGCTGTGTTACTGAATCTGCATGTTTCACAGTTTAATATGTTTAATTACATACCGTATAATGTATTCTTTCTACTTTGCTAATATCTGATTGAATTACAAGTACGATCAGATATTATGTAGAAGAAAATAGCAATATAACAATGTCAGAACGTATGTTTTCTACTGCCTGGCTGGATGTTCCGGGTCCTCCATAAAACAGCTTCAACTTTATGGCTTTCCATTGCTTCTCTACATATACCTTATACTTGATCTAAACCAGATCTATTTATACTCCCCAAACAGGCCACACACTTCCCCAACTCTGTGCTATTGCTCATTAATCCTGGAATGTTCTCCCCCCTGTCATTTCTACCTCTCAGAAATCCTATCCAAAATGTACTTAAAAACTCTATGCTTCAGATTCAAGATGGTCGACATTTATCAAAATGTCAAATGTGTGACCTTTCTCATCTCAATAAATTCTACAAAAAAAGTTAATAATAAATACAAAATCAATAATGGCAATAAAAAACAAGAAGCTTGATAAATAGCATCTACTAGAATTTCTACACGAAATTCACAATGAAAAGAAATGCTTTAAAATACCCACAAATACACTTACGGTATTTAACATGCAAGACCTATATAAATTAAGCCTTAACACTTTGCTGTAGACATAAAAAAGAAAGTGAATGGGAAGATTACATTATAAAAGTACCAATTCTTGCAAACCTATAAAGTCAATGCAATTATTATTATTATTATTATTATTATTATTATTATTATTATTTGAGACAGAGTCTTGCTCTGTCACACAAGCTGGAGTGCCATGGCACAGTCTTGGCTCACTGCAACCTCCACCTTCAAGGTTCAAGCAATCCTCTGCCTCAGCCTCCCAAATGGCTGAGATTACAGGTGCCCGCCACCATACCCAGCTATTTTTTTTTTCTTTGTATTTTTAGTAGAGATGGGGTTTCACCATCTTGGCCAGGCTGGTCTTGAATTGCTGACCTCATGATCCACCCACCTCGGCCTCCCAAAGTGTTAGAATTGCAGGCATAAGCCACTGCACCCAGCCTCAATGCAATTACTTTTTAAAAATCCAAGGATAAGTTTAATGAAACATGATAGGCTAAGTACTTCATAAATGACAAAAATATAAAATATTCAAATGAAATTTAGAAGAATGGGGGCAGCTTGCGCTTGCTTTACAGATATCATATCAAAGCATGCTAAAGAGCTGCAGGAGCTGAAAACACTGATACTGACTTAGGAACAGTGAAACAGAATTGACTGAGGAAAGAGACTACACTTTTCAGGGAAATTAATAAGCTGGTTGTAAAATTTGTGTGGACTATCCAAGACAGGAATAACCAAAAACTCTGTTGAATATAAAGAATGAGGTGAGAGGACTTGCTCTTCAAGAAATCAAGACATACCACAAAGCTACAGAATTAAAATAGTGTGGTATTGGTGCAAGGGTAGACAAATAAACCAGGGGATATAATAGGGAGCTCGGAAAGAACTCACAATAGGGATAACAGAAAATATTGATACCAGAGGAGGAACGTTATCCTGTTGGGAAATGATGGAATTCTCAATAAAATATGAGACAATGGCTATCTATATACTAAAAATAAACCTCTTCTTCATAACATATAAAAATAATTTCCAGGCAGGTTAAAGACCTACATGTAAAAGGTAAAACTCTAAAGCTTTTAGAAGAATATATAGGAACATATCTTTGTACGTTGGGTACAAAGTATTTTTTTGTTGAAATCACTAGTCACAAAAGAGAAGATTCATAAAGTTGACTATATGAAAATTTAAAACTTTTCATTGTATGTCAGTCTGAAAATGATGAAAAGCCAAAGAGCAGCGAAGACATCTGCAACACATGGGATGATCAAAGGATATTCAGAATAAAGAAGGTCTATAGATCAATAAACAAAAGGTCAACAACTCAACGGAAAAATGGCTAAGAGACTCAGACACTTCTCAAACAACAACAAAACATTTAATTGGCTAACAAACATATAAAAAGGAGTTCAGCCTCACTAGTGATCATGAAAATGAAAATTAAAACCACGTAATTATACTATTACACACTCATTAGGTAGGCAAACTTTGGAAAGCCTAATTTAAAAAAAATTATTCATTCATTTTCAAAGACAGGATCTGGCTCTGTTGTCTAGGCTGGAGTGCAATGGTGTGATCATAGCTCACTGTAACCTAGAACTCCTGGGCTCAAGTGACCCTTTCATCTCAGCCTCCAGAGTAGCTGGGATTGGAGGTGCCTGCCACCACACCCAGCTAATTTTTAAATTGTTTTGTAGAGACAGGGACTTGCAATGTCACCCAGTCTGGTGTCAGACTCCTAGCTTTAAGTGATCCTCCCACCTCAGTCTCCCAAAGTGTTGGGATTACAGATGTGACCACCCACGCCCAGCAGGAAAGCCTAATCTTAAGTGATGGCCAGGTTAGGAGCATGCATGACTGAAGAAATGTAGATTGGTACCAACACTTTGAGAAATAGATGGAATTATTTAATAAAATTGAAGATAAGCATATTCTGTAACCTATTATTTCCACTTCTACTGGCATACCTTACTGATTTCATTGTCAGTGGTTCCTGAAGGTGACCAGAACATGCCAACCCTAAACATATTAATGTTTTATACCATTTCAACATATTGATTTTTTTACTTATTTGTTTTTGAGACAGAGTCACTTTGTTGCCCAGGCTGGAGTGGGGTGGCACGATCTCAGCTGACTGCAACCTCTGCCTCCCGGGTTCAAGCGATTCTCCTGCCTCAGCCTCCTGAGTAGCTGAGATTACAGGTGCCTGCCACCATGACTGGCTAATTTTTGTATTTTTAGTAGAGACAGGGTTTTGCCTTCTTGGTCAGGCTGGTCTCAAACTCCTGATCTCAGGTGATCTGCCCACTTCAGCCTCTCAAAGTGTTGGGATTACAGGCATGAGCCACTGCACCAGGCACATATTGATTATTTAGAATTGAAGGTAATTGAAAAAAAGCAGATGAAGGAAGGGCTCTCTGACTAACCCTTTCCTAACCAAAAATGCAGCATACATTTCTTATGAAAAAGGTGTCCTTCCTATACCAGGAAGAGAACATTTTTATCTCTTGAGATGGAGAAGTCAACACTGAGATGAATATGTACCAACAAACCTACTATAATAACCTTATCTTGCATTGGTCTTTCCCATGTATTTCGTGCTTACTTTCCCATAGGTTATCACCCTATGGGTGTTATTATTATTATTTTTTCTTTTATTTTATTTTATTGCATTTTAGGTTTTGGGGTACATGTGAAGAACATACAACATTGTTGCATAGGTACACACGTGGCAGTGTAATTTGCTGCCTTCCTCCCCTTCACCTATATCTGGCATTTCTCCCCATGCTATCTCCCCCCAACTCCCCACCCCCCACTGTCCCTCCCCTATTTCCCCCCAACATACCCCAGCGTATAGTGCTCCCCTCCCTGTGTCCATGT
>CAUYQU010063154.1:0-27665 GCA_963574635.1 Cheracebus regulus
CAGGGAAAATGTGGCACATATACACCATGGAATATTATGCAGCCATCAAAAACGATGAGTTTGCGTCCTTTGTAGGGACATGGATGAACCTGGAAACCATCATTCTCAGCAAACTGACACAAGAACACAAAAGCAAACACCGCATGTTCTCACTCATAGGCGAGTGTTGAACAATGAGAACACGTGGACACAGGGAGGGGCGCACTATACACTGGGGTCTGTTGGGGGGAAATAGGGGAGGCACAGTGGCGGGTGGGGAGTTGGGGGGAGATAGCATGGGGAGAAATGCCAGATATAGGTGAAGGGGAGGAAGGTGAGGAAGGTAACAAATCACACTGCCACATTGCCACAAATCAATGCCACATTGATTGCATAGTGTGTACCTATGCAACAATATTGTATGTTCTTCACATGTACCCCAAAACCTAAAATGCAATTAAATAAATAAATAAATAAATAAAAACTAATAGCTACATGGTGGTATCTCACTGTGAAATATTTTCCATTTCTCTAGTGACCAGTGAGTTGAACACCTCTTCATTTGTGTATTTACCATCATCAATCGGTATATCTTCTTTGGTGAAATGTCTATTCAAATATTTTCCCATTTTTAAATTGGGTTATTTATTTTCTTATTGTAGGGCAGGAAGTTTCATATATATTTTCAGTCAAGTCCTTTATCCTATATGTGTTTCATAAATATTTTGTCCTATTCAGTATCATTTCCCCATTCTTTCAATAGAGTCTTTAGAAGAGGAGAAGCTTTGAAATTTAATGAAGGCCAATCTATATTTTTTATAGTTTGGTGTCATATGTAAAAAAATAAAAAATCTTTGCCTAACCTAAAGACATTTTCTTATGTTTTCTTCTGGAAGTTTTATATTTCTACCTTGTATACTTAGGTCTATGATCCATTTTGAGTTTTTATAAGGTGTAAAATAAGGGTTGTGGTACACTTCTTTCTATGAATGTTCATTTGTTCTACAACCAATTGTTGAAAAGACCATTCTTTATACTTTGAATTGCTTTGAAGGTTTGAAAAAAATCAATTTATCATACATGTGTAAGTCATTTCTGAACTCTATTTCATTCTATTGACAAGTATGTGCATTATTTTGCAAATACTACTCTGTCTTAATTATTAGAGCTACATAGTGAGTCTCAAAATCAGATAGTGTGACTGCTCCAACTTTGTTCCTTTTTAAAAATTGTGTTGGCTATTCTATTTCTTGCCTTTTGATATAAATTTCAGATCCATCTTGTTGATATTGCAAAACAAAATGCCAGTATATTGATTGTGATTGCATTACATATATGGATTGTATAAGGGAGAATTAACGTTTCAAAAGTTTGTGAACATGGTATACACCTCAACTTCTTTTATTTTACTTTTTCATTAATACTTTGATGTTTTCAGCCTGTAGAACCTGCTCATATTTTCTAGATTTATGCCTAGGAATTTCACTCTCCTTTCCTGTTGAGAAGAATTAATTTCAATTTCTAATGTTCATTGTTAGAATAAAGGAATATACCTGATCTTTGTGATCTTTGTGTATTGACCTTGTATACTGTGACCAAATTAAACTCATTTACAAGTTCAGTTGCTTTTTGGAGATTCTCTGATATTGTCTATGTAAACAATCATGTTATTTGTGAACAGTGAATTTTTTTCTTCCTTTCTCATAGTATCTTATTATTCCCATAATATCTTATCTATTTGTCATACACTTCTGTTTCTTGCCTCATTGCACCAAGTTCTGCAATGTGATGTGGACTAGTGATTACAGTGAATCACTAGTGATTACAGTGAACAAAGTGAATACTCTTGCTTTGTTCTGGCTTTCATGAGGAGAGCATGCAGCCTTTCACCTTTAAAGTTGATGTTAGCTGTAGATTATTTTAGATGCCTTTTATAAGACTATGGGACTTTTTTTCTATTCCTACGTTGTAGAATTTTTTTTTTTTTTATCATGAACAGATTGTTTTTTCAATCTGTTTACTCAAATGCTTTTCCTTTTTTGGTGTGATAAGTTACAATGACTGATTTTTCGATACTAAAACCACCCTGTACTCTTGGATATAGCCAATGTGGTCATGATGTATTACCATTTTTGTATATTTCTAAATTCTATTGGTTACAATTTTGTTGGAGCTTTTGCTTCTGTGTATATGATGGATGTTGAGGTTTGCGTTATTTCCCAAAAAATGCTTTATCTTGCTGAACATTTCACTTGCACCTGAAAAAAGTGAGTATCTAGCTGTTGTTAAGTGAAATGTTAAATAAATATCAATTGCATCAAGGTGGTTGATAGCATTACTCAATCATTAGTAATGATTGTAAATCATTACTAATTTGCTATCTACTTTTTCTATCAATAACTGAAAGAGGAATGTTAAATTGCAAGTATCAATGGACTTTGCATTTCTCTTATTATTGCTCTTTTCAGTTCTATTACTGGTGTTTTATATGTTTGGAAAGTCAGTTTTTAGGAGCATGCACATTTAAGATTGTTACATCCTCTTGGTGAATCCACTCCTTTACCACTGTCTAATGCCATTCTACCCCTGGAAATATTTCTGAATTTCACTGTGTCTGATATGAATACTGTTGCTCTAGCTTTCATTTCACTAGTATTATAATTGTATATTTTTTGTTCTTGTCCTTCTACCTTTAATCTACCTAAATCTCTATGTTTATAGTGGCTTTCTTGTAGATAACATATAATTGTTTTTTTATCCAATCTGAAAATCTGTCTTTTAATTTGTGTGTTTAGACCATTTAGATTTTGCGTAATTATTGATATGGTTAGCTTAATATCTACCATCTTGCTATGTATATTATATTTGTATCTTTAATTTGTTTCTCATTCCTCATTTTCTGTCTGCTTTTGGGTAAAAATATTATTTTTATATGCTTTTCATCTTCACTATTGGCTCTTTCAAGATTTGTGTTTTAAAATGCATGTTATTATACCTCTTTTAAAATTTGTTTGTGTTTTCCATAAGATTTACCATACAGGTATGGGGTTAATTGCAGACCACCTTTAAATAATATACCACTTCCCATGTCATATAAGAGCCTCAAAATTGCACACTCTTAGTTGCTGTCTCCCACCTTTCATAGTGTTGTCATTCAATTTATCTTTATATGTGCTATCAGCCCACAATGCATTGCTAATATTTCACTCTAGATAGTAACTTATTGTTTAGCACAATTAAAATTAAAGAAAAAGTCTTGTATATTAACCTTTATTTTAATTATTATCATGGATATCCATTTCTTTGCATATATTTCTATCTTATTCCTTTTATCCGAAGAATTTCCTTTAACATTCCTTATATTGTAGATATACTAACAATTCTATAGTTTTCTAATAAAAAGTTATTATTTTTATGTTTCAAAAAATGTTTTATCTGCACATAAAATTCTGGGACTGACAGCTTCTCCTCTCACCTCCCCAAAATATTAAAGACATCAAGCCATTGTTTACTGTTTTGCACAGTTTATGATGAGCAGTCTGCTTTGATACTGAACACTGTTTCATATGTAATCTGTCTTTTATCTTTGTTTTAAGCAACTTTTAAATATGATTTTTGTCACACACCTCTTAGATACTCTAATACTCACCCTTCTCTTTTTCCTATTTGTGTTTTAGTTTGAGCAATTTCTATTGATCTAGTTTTGAGTTAACCGATTCTTTTTTTAGATGTGTAAGTCTAGTGATAAAAGTGTTAAAGGCCGTCTTCATCTGTTACTTCTTTAAAAAATCTGTCTAGACTGTATTTCTGACTCTTGTAGTTTCCATATTATGCTGAAACTCTATGTTCATGTTTGTTGTCCACCTCTACTATTACAGACTTTAGCACATTAATTATACCTAATTTTAATTTTTAAATAAATCCAGCATGTAAGTTAACTCTGGGTCTGTTTTTGTTGACTGGTTTGTCTGTTTATAGTGGGTTGTTTTTGTTTGCATTGCATTTTTATATGTCTCATCATTTTTGGCTAACAGATGGACATCATTTGTGAGACAGTAGACTGATTAATTAGTATCTATACTTACAAATGAGGACATTTCTTCTGGTGCTTGGGGTTGAGTTGAGTCAATCTAATCAGGAGTTAAGCTGAGTTTTGGTTTTCCTGTTGCTGTGGTTATCACTGGCTTCAAATTCTTAAGGTGTTACCCAGTACTTAGTGTGGGGATTTGTTTGCCAAAGGATTTTTCTCATTATTCCCTCTTCACCCTAAGCTTTAGGCATTCCCTGTGCACCCAACAACTTAACATGTCTCTATACATGTTCTGGTATCTTCCCCAACAGTAAGAGAGAGTAATTACTACTTTTACTTCTGGTAGTTGGAGGTGAAAGAGTTCTTGTCCTTCTGATCTAGCCTCAGACTTACACATTCTCTTTGTTCTCCAGTTTGAAAGAGGAGCTCCCTCAGTCATTTGCCTCTTCTCCTTGTGTTATCGACTGAATGTTTTTCCCTCCCCCCACCCCACCCACCAAATTCATATATTGAAGTCTTCACTCCTAATAACAAGGTATTAGGAGATGGGACATCTGGAAGGTAATTAGGGTTAGATGAGGTCATGAGGGTGGAACCCCCATGATGAGACCATTGTCATTATGAGAAAACAAAAGAGACCAGGGCTCCCTCTCTCCCTATGCCATGTGACAGCACAGTGAGAAGGTGGCTGCCCGAAAGCCAAGAAGAGAACCCTCCCCACACACCAGCCATGCCAGATCTCGATCTTAGACTTTCCAGCCTCCAGAACTGAAAGAAAATTAATTTATGTTATTTACACCAACAGCCTATGATGTTTTGTTATAGCATTCCGAGCTAACTAACACTCTTAGTATTAGAGATGTCTACTGTTTCTGCCCAGGATGGTTTCCTTCTCTCCCTCAAGAGTAGAGAATCTTTTCTTTGGTAATTTCCCAGGCACAAAAGCTCTTCATCAGTGTCCTGGCTATAATAGACTTTCTTTTCTTTTTTTTTCCCCCCCTTTCTTTTTTTCTGGAGGCGGAGTCTCCCTCTGTCACCCAGGCTGGAGTCCAGTGGTGTGATCTTGGCTCACTACAACTTCTGCCTCCCAGATTCTACAGGCATTCACTGTTGTGCCCAGCTACTTTTTTGTATTTTAGTAGAGATGGGGTTTTGCTGTGTTGCCCAGGCTGGTCTTGAACTCCTGAGCTTAGACAACCCACACACCTCAGCCTCCCAAAGTGCTAGGAGCCACCACGCCCACCCAATAATAGACTTTTCTTCCCTTCCCACAGAGGAATTTTTTTTCTTTTCTTTTCTGTTCTTTCCTTGTCGTTGTTGTTCTGAGGAGAAGGAATAGGGCAGATCTTTGCTTGAGGCTGATTCAGGAACGAGCCCTATGACTGGCTGATAATACAAACGTAGGGAAAGTGCTTAACCTCTATAAGCCTCAGGGTCATCACCGTTTAAATGGGAAAAGTAATAGTTTCTACCTCTAAGACTCTCCTGAGTACTGAATCAGATAAAAGCCTGTAAAGCAGTTAAAATACTTCCCTAACACATGAAGTACTTACATCTTTAGTATTCAGTAAAAATATTATATGATATTATTATATGGATTTTTAAATGTTCATTTACTTCTAGCCCCTTCATCTGTTTTGCAATGAACCAATGCTATTTTAAAACCATTCAGTGCTTATCCAAGGCAGGGAATGCCAAGGCTTTTGTGTTTGTGATATGCTTTTCATACAGAGCAGGCTTATTTTCCAAAAAGAATAATTCCAGAAAATTAAAAATAATTTTAAAATTACATAATCCTAATTTATTCCTCATAAAGAGTAGCAGGTATAGCCATTTATTAGTCAAAGTAACCTAAGCACTATAATAACTGAATCTATACATTTTAAAGCTCTACCCTTGTAATGAGTCATTATATCTTGTATAATTGCTATTGTAAAGTGGGCACAAGTGATATTTCATTATTATATTTGTGTATATTATTATTATCAAAATTCAGCTTTTCACCAAATATCAAATTCTATATTAAATCTGAGTTTCCGCTTAATTTTCCCAGAGGCTATTACTTAAATTTCAAATAATTATACATTATGCTTCTAAAATGTTTTCAAGCTGCCCCGAAACTTGGAAGAACTTTTCTTCTTGCATAGGCAGGCGTGGAACCATGTTCAGGAAGGTGAGACCCTTGAATTTCCTTTCTTATACAGGCTAATTGAGGCCTGGAAACAAATCTGAACTTTGGGAGAGTTCAGGACAATTTTAGAACCTACATAATCTCCCTCATCTGACCTGAAGAAAGTTAGCTTAGTATCAACATGGCACTCTCTACAGCTTCTGAGGTCCCTGAGTGGTAGATTAGCCTCTTCAAACACACACACCTACAGACACATGCCCATGCATTTTGACAACTGTAATCCTCTTCAGTTGCTGATGGGTCTCTGAGACTTATATCTGAGGGAGTTCTCTAGAAGGAGAATATCTTTTCATAGTTTCAAACTCCATTCTAAAGATCAAGAAATTGGTACTATCCAATTTTGCTTAGAGGATAGAAAAACAGATTCTAGCTCGCCCTTCTGGTAAGAAATTGGCCTAACTTTGTGAAAACCTTTCAACAGTATTTGTAACTTTAAAGTGTATGCTAATTCCCCTTCAAAGACATATCCAATTTATGTTTTTCAATAGCAACCAACACTATATGCACAAGGATATTTATTGCTGCATTATTTGAAGGAAATACAGTTGGAACAGGTGTTTTCATAAAGCAACATTAGCCAAGTAGCATAAATGATAAATATGTACTTGTGTGGTAATGATGGACTTATTCATTCATTTAACAGATTTTTGGGGGGGATTTATTAAGAGTCAGGAATAGTTCCTGTCATCAGAGTTAGTACTCTGAACACTTCTCTCTTGGAGCTCATCCCATAATGGGATGGAAAGGGCAATATGAAATCAACAAAGAAATAGACACAATGATTTCAGATAGAGGCACATGCTATGAATGAAGTTCAAGGGTGTTGTGGTAGAAAATGACCATGTGGAATAATTTGGGCTGGAAGGCTGCTTAGAGAGGGCCATGCATCTGAGAGGAGGCCTGATGCTGAGAACAAGTCAGCCATGCCAAGATCTGGGGAAAGAAGGTTCCAGACCCAAAGAATCAGAGCAGATGCAAAGGCCCTGAGGCTGGAGAAATGGGAAGAAACCAGTGTGACTGGCGCACAAAAGCCAGGGGTTACTCTAGCCAATCTTAGCAAAGGGAAATGAAAAGGCATATCTAAACATAGTCATATGGCCTGCAATTTCCAACCTGGCTCATCAGTTTAGTGCAAGCCCAGTCTACATCAGTGTCTCAGAATTAATCTGGACAGCACCACTAATGCTCTGCAAGGGCTCTGGAAGCAGTGCAGAGTGCCAAGGGAAGTCAGATTCTTACCCTTGAAGACCCACTGAGTACCAGGAGAGGCGTCTCATGCACAGGGCTTGTTCAATAAATGGTCCCACCAGATGATCAACTAGTTCTAGTAAACTCTAATAAATGTGATCACAAAAGGTTGCACAGTTTAGTTCCATATTACTGGAAAGCCAAGGTAAGGGCACCTGACCCTTAACCTTTTCTGACCTTTAAAGCATTATCAGATGTATTTACCTAAATAACACTGGAGAGGTTAGACACTTTCCAATGACTGGATTGACTCTAATGGTTTGTTTATCAGCCTTTAAGTTAAAATTCTCTAGGCCTGAGTTTAAAATAATAATAGTGTTTTACGTGTGACTTTCTGTTTTTATTGCAGTTTTGTTTCTTTTAAAATTTTTAAGTCCTAATAATGAACTAATTTCTCCTCTATTGGAAAAGTCCATACATGAGCAGGGGACCCTGGATTAATCAGGGTTCTCCAGGGAAACAGAACCAATAGGGTGTGTGTGTGTGTGTGTGTGTGTGTGTGATGGGCTTTGGGCTCTGCAGGATGGGTCAGCAAGCTGGAGACCCAGGAGAGCTAATAGTATAGTTCCAGACTGAAAGCAGAAAAGAAACCAATACCCTAGCTCAAATACAGTTAGACAGGAAAAATTCTCTCTTACTACAGAAAATCCAGCCTTTTTTTCCATGCAGGTTTTAGTGCATTGGGTGAGGTCCACCCATACTGGGGAGAGCAGTTGTTTTATTCAGTGCACCAATTCACATTTTAATCTCATCCAGAAACACCTTCCTAAACACACCCAGAATGATGTTTCACTAAATATCTGAGCAGTCAAGTTGACCTGCAAAATTCACCATTGTAAGCTCTAGGAGTGTGCTATAGTTTGCCTCCAAAATTCATGCTGAAACTTAATTCCCAGTGCAATAATATTAAGAGATGGTGCTTTTAGGAGGTCATTAGTTCATGAAGACTTCTCTCTCATTAATGGGATTAAGGTCCTTATTTTAAAAAGGTTTCACACAGTGTTCAACCTCTTTGCCTTTCTGTTCCTCCCACATGTGAGAACACAACATTGATCACCCATGGAGGACATAGTGCTCAAGGTACCATCTTAGAAACAGACATCAAACCTCCTGGCACTTTGATCTTGGACTTCCCAGCCTCCGGAACTACAAGAAATACATTTCTATTGTTTACAAATTACACAATCTCGGTTATTTTGTTATAGGAGCACAAACTAAGACAGAGTGGAACCTAAAATGTATGGGTCTTCTTTTTCACCTCCAAACACATTTTTCTCTTTTAATCTTGCACTTTTGCTATCAACCGGGGGTTGTGCAATGGAATGACTGCATGAGCCAGGCAGGTGATCTTCATGAAAGATGTAAGCCTGGTTTAGAAAAAACAGCACAGCTGTGATGGTGCAGGGCCAGTTGCCTACCTAATCCTGATGTCATGGGCACTGTTGGAAGAGAATTCCTATGAAAGTTTGATGCAGATTGTGTTGTGCTCTGCTCAAAACCCTCCATGGCTTCTCAATTCATTTCAGGTAAAAGCCATCAGATTATTTATAAGGGCCTAAAATTAAACCTAACCTGCTCTGATCCCCTTCCTGCCCTAAATTCTGACTTCTCTGATTTCCTTCTACTGCCCCCCACCTTTCAGCCCTACCCAATGTACTCTAGTTACTCAGTCTTTAGCCCCTCCAGAGATCAAACTGTTGCCACAAATTATATTATTAACATAGACGACCTGGTGTGGCCCAAGGTAGGGCAAGGGCCAAACTCAACTTTGAAATGTACAAGGTTTGGACAACATAAGCCTGTGGAGTTAACCCTTATTTCAAAATCCAGTCATTTACTCTTTACCATCCCTAGAATGAGCCAGAACTGTTCCCACTAAAGGCAGTTGCATTTGTTCTTGCTTTCATCTGGAGCCCTTGTTCACCCAGAGACACATCGTTATGCAATATGTGTTACACTCTGGTGTTTCTATCTCTCCTTGGGGAGAGATAGTAAGTTTAGTCATAAATTTACCATGTTTTTTTCCTTTGTGTTGTGTTGTTTTTTTGCTTTAGGGCTTACAGGCACCTGAAACATAGCATTTGTTTAATCATTTATGGTCTGTTTTCTGTCTTCTCGAATGGAAGCTTTCTGGGGGCAAGGATGTTTTATGTTCACTGCTCTATCTCAGAGCTTAGACCAGTTCCTGAAACTTGAGAAATAATTAATGAGTATTGATGGAATAAAAGAATGAACAAATAAGTGAATGAAAATGGAAACTGTCATGAACTGATAAACTGCAAATCTATTCCAGGGACCACCTGTACTGTAGGCAGATCAGATGAAACATGACTATGATTTGAGGGCAGCTCAAAGGCTGCCAGGTTGCAGCATCTGCACTATCTTTTTAAAGAAACAATCAACCAATTAATCAGTACCTCTTAACCTCCTGTACTTTGCCCAGGTCAAGATGCAGTTGTGTGGAGACAGAGGAAAGTTACAAAATGTACAGAGGCAGTGGGAGCCTGCTTCAGCCTGTAATGAGCTCACTCTGCTTGGATTCACCATACAGAAATGGAAAACAAATGAAGACTATAAATATGAGATAATGAAAAGGTGGCTCAAGGGCTGATTTCTATGAAGGGACAAATTGTATTATCTCATGTATAATTTTTTTTTTTTGAGACAGAGTCTTGCTCTGTCACCCAGGCTAGAGTGCAGTGGCTCAACCTCAGCTCCCTGCAACCTCTGCCTTCCAGGTTCAAGCAATTCTCCTGCCTCAGCCTCCCAAGTACCTGGGACTACAGGTGCATGCCACCACGCCTGGCTAACTTCTTGTGTTTTTAGTAGGGATGGGGTTCACCGTGTTAGCCAGGATGGTCTTGATCTCTTGACCTTGTGATTCACCCACCTCAGCCTCCCAAAGTGCTGGGATTACAGGCATGAGCCACCACACCCGGCTGCAATCTCATGTAGAATTTTTAGAAATTGTGGTCCATAATCCTCAAGATCACCCTCAGGTTCAATAAAATTTGCTAGAAGGATTCCCAAAACTCAGAAAAAAGGCATTATATTCCTAACTCTGGATTCCTATAGCAAAGTGTTGCTGATTAAAATCAGCAAAGGTGGAAGCCATGTGAGATAGAGTCTAGAAGAGACTACACGCCAGCTTCAACCTCTCTTAGCAATGATCTAAGTTAATGGACATGAAATACTGCCAAACAAGGAAGCCCACCTGATCCTTCATGTTCAGAGTTTTTATTGGGGGTTGGCCACATAAGTATGCATGTGGCTGACCCTAGTTACTCAGTCTTTAGCCCTTCCAAAGATCAAACTGACACCATCAATTGCATTATTAACATAGACTACTATCTGATATGGCCCAAGGCAGGTCAAGAACCAAACCCCACTTAGAAATGTGCAGGGTTTGGACAACACAGGTCTGCTGAATTGACCCTTATTTCTAACTTCTTTTTAAGAAAAATTGGAGATCTGTAACACCAGCCCTGTACCTCCACAAGGCAATTCTCAGCTGGATGAGGAGCAGCTGTCCCCACTTACATTTCACATCATCTGCTGGGCCCCCTGGAGGCGTGGAGTTGACACCTTGAGGTAATCCAGGACTTTTCCTATCTGAGTGCTGGCAGAGAAGCCAAGATGAAGGAGAAGCTGACATGGCCTGAAGCAGCAGGGAAGGCTTCCTGCAAGAGAGAAAAAGGAGAGGAGCACAGGGGGAATGGGGACAGTTCCTCAAAAATATCCAAGTACAGAAGATTCCATTTTTTAGCCAGCAAACAAAGCTGAGATTTTTATTCAGAAATTTTTGTAAGGAACTGGAAATGTTTCTGTTTAAGCTCACTTATTTTTCTGTTGCCTGCTGGCCACAAATGAAAAGAATAAATTGACTTAACAACATGCCATGTTGTGCATGGTCATTTTTTCTATTTGCATTGTCATTTGTTTTGATTGCAAAGATGCATCAAGCCAAAATTTTCAATTTAACTGTGCTTTGATCTTATGAATCCACTTTCAAAGATGATTGTATGTCAGACCCAATCTTACAAGACATGCCGAGACACAATAATGAAAAAACTGACATGTGATCCCCAGGCAGAATGAGCTCACAACCTGAGGGCAGAAATGCACATTAAACCATTAGTGACTTGTCTAAGGAGCCCTGCCACTCCACCAGTATTGAGTTTGGTAGTTCAGCTCCAGGAAGGATAAGGTTAATTGAAGTATTTTAGGTTATTGGGCCCAATGTGGAGCCAGGTATAGGAGAGAGGCCAGGAAAAGACAGAGTTCCAGAAAAGACGGTTGGGCTGCATCACAGAACAACCCAGACCAGGGCTTTATAGTAAGTCTCTGTATCCACTAAAATCTGAGAAAGCTAACAAAAATGTGTAATGATTTAAGTGCTTACATTTAACAAATTAATACATTTAATTAATTATTGCATCCTTTAAAACATACGCTCCATAATATAATGATGGTCTTTTAAGGTAAAGTTAAATGATTACATGTGAGGCTTTGTGTGAGTTTTACAGCCAGTTAACATCCTGTCTTCCACCTTCCTTCTCTCCTCCCCTAATAGTACACTCTGGAAAACTGAGTTACCTAGCCATGACTCATATTGAGTCATTCCAGTCAAATATACGTCACCTCAAAAATGCTGTTTGAAACCAGAATCTTTAAAAAAAATAAATTATCATTAAATGTAAAACTGTAGCATCTTTACTTTGAACATGAATGCCACAGAACACGCCGTTTTTGTAAACATCTGTCTACCGCTAATTCATAGACAAATCAGAAGGAATCTGGGCCCCTTCTTTTTGTTGTAACCTACAGGGTGGGATAGAACAAACAATCATCATATTTTCACTTTCCATCACACCATCGTCCTATTCTGCATTCCAGTTTCAGGGGCACCCCTGGAATCAGTTAACAGTGAATCGTTTATCTTAACAAGTGCTGCAAAGTGTTTTCCAGATACTGTTTCATGAGAGACATCTAGCACTTTTTCAATTCTATCCAAGGACCATGTAAAGTGACCAAATTCAACATCAAAATGAAAGGGATTTTCTTTTCCCTTTTCCAAATATAAAGATATGGTCACACATAGAGTCTCTCTGCATGGAAAACTGAAATATCAATTATTTCTGTCTGGTTTTAGCTGTAAGCTTACAAGATAGGACTCTTACTTGCTACAGTGTTCTGATCTAATAGAAACGGAAGTGGGAGGTTCTTCCCATCACCAAATGCAGATGCTTTGACAGTTCCAAGTTAGAACTCACCACCTCACGCTTGAGAAGTCACAGGCGGATGCGCCTCAAGTAGCTGATTGTCTCCCTTCATTTCCAAAATGCCACTTAAGGCAGGCAGCCTTCCTACTAATCAAAGCAAGACTCTACCAGAAAGCCAAAATAATAATGCCTTCCAAAGAAATGAGTTGATATCGTTGAGACTTTTGTTGCAACTCTTTCGCACATCAAAACATTTCCATTCAGTGGCTTGTACCCTCCTGTCCCCTCTCTTTCATTCCCAAGATGACAGCTTGGTAATAGAGAAGAGGTTTGGGGGTAAAATGTTCAGCAGGTGTTAATGGATTGACTGAATGCTGAGGGAAGATTCTCATGTTAACGAGCGTCTTCTTGCAGTTTCAAAAAAGGATCTCTGAAAGAGGCAACATTAGGAACAGTCACAAAATGTCCTTGCATCGCCTGACAACTGCAGGCGGAAACAGTGGTCCTCTCGGGTTCTTTGATGATGATGTAAATTGGACTCTATTTCAAACATCAGCAATTATTTTAATCGTGCTAAGCAGAGATTTTCAGAGTTTTCTCACCCTTCTTCATTTTCATTCTGTGTGAGGTTGCTGAGTAAGAAGAGAACAGAGGAGCATGGGAAGAAGCTCATCTACTCATAATGCTGCCTATATTTTCAGATCTGAGGGCTAATGCATATTTCCCTGGGAATGTTAGAATAATGTTCAGTGTGCGCACGTGCACACACACACACACACACACACACACACACACACACACAGAGCTGTTCTGTGCCCTCCTGCTGGGACTTTCTTTAGGACCCACCCTGCTCATGGTCTCCCTCCACCTCTGGGTCTCCACCCTCCATTGCAGGTCCCTCCACCAGCAGCACTGAGGTGAAAAACCAGCTCTCTAGTCCATTGTCCAATGTGGAGACAGAGAATCTGGCCATCCCATCCCATCTATGCATGCCTCAATGCTTGCTGTGGCCAATTTCTTAATGGCTTGCTCCTTCCTCTCCTCCGTGTATCCAAACACCCCCTGCTTTATTTTATTCCTTCAAATGTAGCACTCAATATATTACATTGCACTTTTAAATACATGCTTATTCTCTATTTCCTTTCGGTAGAATGGTAAATTCAAAGAAAGCAGGGATCTTATCCACTGCTGTAATCCGGGACTTCTTTTTTTTTGAGATGGAGTTTCACTCTTGTTCACCAGCCTGAGGTGCAATGGCACAATCTTGGCTCACTGCAACCTTTGCCTCCCCGGTTGAAGTGATTCTCCTGCCTCAGCCTCCTGAGTAGCTGGGATTACAGGCACCCACCACCACACCTGGTTAACTTTTGTATTTTTAGTCGAGGTGGGGTTTCACCATGTTGGCCAGGCTGGTCCGAAACTCCTGACGTCAGGTAATCCATCCACCTCGGCCTCCCAAAAAGTTGGGATTACAAGTGTGAGCCACCTCACCCAATCACAAGACATTTTACAATCACTGTCCTCAAATCTCAGCATGTATCAGAATCCCCTAGAAGCTTTGTTAAAACAGATACTGACAGCTGGGCACAGTGACTCATGCCTGTAATCCCAGCACTTTAGGAGGCCGAGGCAGGTGGATTACAAGGTCAGGAGTTTGACATCAGCTTGGCCAACATGGTGAAACCCCATCTCTACTAAAAATACAAAAAAAAAAAAATAGCTGGGCATGGTGGCAGGTGCCTGTAGTCCCAGCTACTGGAGAGGCTGAGGCAAGAGAATCATTTGAACCCAGGAGGCAGAAGTTGCAGTGAGCCAAGATCATGCCATTGCACTTCAGCATGGGCAACACGATGGGACTCCGTCTCAAAAACAAAAACAAGAGAAGCAGAGATTGTCGGGCCCCATCTCTAGGGTTTCTGATGTAGTAGCTCTGGGGTGGTACCTAAGAATTTTTGTTTCTACCAAGTTCCCTGGTGATATTGATGCTTCTGGTCTAGGAGTCACACTTCTAGAACCACCACTTGAATGATTGTTGGCCCATAGTAGGTGCTTAATAAATATTTGTAAAACAGATAAATGAATGAAGGCCTTATGGTACCTCCTGATTACTGATAAACCTCTGTGGACGTACCCAAGAGACGATTGCTCTCTTGCACAACATGCTGTCTCCCAGGCCATCTTTTCGATGGATCTAAGTGCAGGTCACACCTGGCCTGGAGAAACTGGGACTTCATTCCCAGCACCCTGGTGAAGCTCTTCCCTGCAAAAGGTACCTGCCATCACAGCTACAGCAAATCATTTTACTGCAGATGGTTATGGCTGAGTTTAATCTTTTAATGCCATCATCAAAGTTCCCCTCAGGAGGACTTTCTATTTTATGTTCAAGGAGAAATAGCATCACCCTGCTCATAATAACAAAAAACGAGAAACATCCTAAATATTCAACAACAAAGAAATAAGCAAATGACGGTGCAACCATATGCTAGAGTATCATTCAGCCGTAAAAATTATGTTTACACAGATTGTTTTAATAGCTGCGGTAAAATGGTTTTTATGTAATACTACAAATAATAAAGCTGGAATAATATTCTCCTTGGAAGCTTGCTCCAGCTGGAGTAGGAGTAGGCGGTCTTGCTCTGCAAATGCTGCACTCAACAGCAGCACAGAAGCAGTAACCCTTGTACCTGTGAACATGCACATTTTGTGTATTAGCTTTTCCAACTGGAGGACACTGTTTGGTTGGATGCAGGGAAGACAGGGAGAGACAATGCAATGATAGAGAGGGGCTGGGCTGGCACACGTTTCCCATCTGACTCTGGACTAAATTTAGTTTTTCTATTTAGAGGAGAGAGGACCCACTTTATACTAACACAGAAACGATAGTTAACTTTTATTGTGCACTAACCATGTGCTAGACATATGTTCTAAGATATACACACATATTAATTACATTCCATTTACTCGGGGATCCAATTATTTCAAGAAAGCAAATAGACTGGTTCTCATCAAACACTTTGTGTGGCTATAGGAACAAACAGGGCTGCTATTTATCAAATACATTTATGTGAATATGCTAGTTAAGAAAACAAAGATCCCTCTCTTGTGAATATTCCGATGGAGGGAAAAAAATGATACATCATAAGTAACTAAATTATAAGGGACATTAGAAAGTGACAAGTGCTATAAAAATAGGAAGCAAGGCAGGGAGAGGGGGCGTTGATACCATTTGGGTGATTTTAAATAACAGGGTAGAGAAAACCCTAATTCAAAAGATGACATTTAGCTAAGACTTGATTTTGCAGAGGGAATTTATTGGTCTTGCAAAGAGAATGTTAAATTTCAAGACCCTACTATGGAAGAAATCCTAGTGTATTCCAGAAAGTGCTGGGAGGCCAGCAAGGCTGGAGTGGAGTCATTTAGGGCAAGGGCAGTTGGAAGGAAAGTCAGAGGTAAGGCAGATACAGCCCATGGAAGACCCAACACCTGAAGCAAAGATCAGGATGTTGCCTTTTACTCACAGTAAAATGGAGAGCCATTAGGTTTGAGCAGAAAAGAGGCTATGTATGCTCAGACTTACATTTCCAAAGGATCATGCTGGCTGCTTCATTGTCCCTGAAAAAGGGAAAAGTAGAAGAAGATCAGTTATGAGCCTGCCTCAGAATCTGGGCGAGAGATGACAGATTCAGACCAGGTGGTGGTGGTTGCAGGGGTAGGATGTATTAGTGACCTATTGCTGCTATAACAGATACCACAAGCAGTGGCTGAAAACCATGCAAATGTTTCCCCTTACATCTCTGGAGGTAAGAAGTCCTAAAGGCAAGGGGATGGGAGGGTTGTGTTCCCTCTGGAAGCTCTAAAGAAATATCTGTTTTCTTTCCTCTTCCAGCTTCTAGAGACTAGAGACAGCCTGCATCCCTTGGTTTGTGGCTCCATCCTCCATCCTCAAAGCCAGGAGGATAGCATCTTCAAATTCTCCCCACCCCTATCTTTCTTTCTGTGTTTCTGTCATCACATTACCTTATCTGACTCTGACCCTCCTCCCTTCATCCTCTAAGGACCCTAGGTATTACATTGGACCACCTGAATAATACAGGATATTCTGCCCATATGAAGGATCCATCGCATCTGCAAAGCTCCTTTTTCCATGGAAGTAATAGAGCCAGGTTCTAGGGGTTATAACAGACATTTTTAAAGGGTCAATTTTGGCCTATGACAGGTGTGGTCAGAATCTAAACATATTTTGAAAGCAAAAATAAAGAATATTCTGACAGGATGGATGTGGGGTAAGAAAAACCAGTGAGTCCCAGATGACCAGGAGGCTCATGACCTGAGCAACTGTAAGGATGGAGAATCAATCTTCTAAGAGATGTCCAAGTGTGTTGGAAAGCTGGGGAGGGGGCTTGGGACTCTGCCTCTATGAGGGACCCAAAAACCATTTGGGCATCCTATGTACAGGCGGCTTGGCAGCTTTGGGGAAGAGTGTAGTCATTGATATTTTCATGATAGACACTGTTAGCAGGGACAGCAATGAGCTCTTCCAAGATGATGGCTGGTAAGAGGTAAAGGCTAGTTTGTGGGCTCAGGTGAGAAGCCCCACTGATATTTTATAGAAAGAAAACCCTGGAAATCTAAAGTGGCTAAATTCTTATGTGACTAGGTAGGGACTAGGATTCATTGCAATTTGGGGATGCATATAAACATGATTGCTATCTGTTGCAACAGAATTGTGAGGGCTAAATGTATGCATGTATTTGTGTGTGTGTGTGCACGTGTCTGTTTTTGTGTGTGCTATAATCTCACCATATTAAGCTTGACATAAGAAAAATATAAAAGATTATATCTGCCACCAAAAAAATTATAGTTTATAATTCCAGAAGGTGGGATTATGGCAAATTTCTATTTTATTTTAGACTAGTTTCCTAAATAATTCACAACATGTTATATTAAGGACTTATTCCCTGAGATTAACATTTTTTGGAGAGGCCACATGGTGAAATGAAAATGATTAGTCTTATCTGGGCACAAATTGTGGCCCTAATCGTCACCAGCTGAACCATCATAAATACCATCAATTCCCACCTCTGTCGCAAAGGGAATTACTTATGGATGAAATAAGACAATATTTGTGCATCAGTTAAGGATCTTTTGGCTACAGGTGATAAAACCTGACAGCGGTAGCCTAAAAAACAAACAGGTTTAGTTTCCTTGCATAGTAAGATCTCTAGGAACAAAAGACTTTAGCATTGGCTCAGGGGCTCAATGATGTCTGGACCAAGACTTTTGATTTTTTTTGTTATTGTTGTTTGAGACAGTTTTGCTCTTGTTGCCCAGGCTGGAGTGCAATGGTGCAATCTTGGCTCACCACAAACTTTGCCTCTGGGGTTCAAGCGATTCTCCTGCCTCAGCCTCCTAAGTAGCTGAGCTAGGATTACAGGCATGTGCCACCACACCTGGCTAATTTTTGTATTTTTAGTAGAGACAGCTTTTCTCTATGTTTGTAAGGCTGGTCTTGAACTCCCAACCTCAGGTAACTCACCTGCCTCAGGCTTCCAAATTGCTGGGATTACAGGTGTGAGCCACCGCGCCAGGCCAAGACTTCTGATTTTTTGGCCCTTTGACTCGTGGTCACAAGATGGCTGCTTTAACCCCGCCATCATTGCTGTATTCAAGGCAAGAAGAAGGGGGAAGACAGAAAAGGACAGAATTATCAGCCAATCAAATGCTCTCCCAATTCCCCACAGAATAATTCTACTTCTTTCTCATTAGCTAGAGATTGGTCACTGCAACTAAAGGCAATTAAAGACAAAGGAGTAAGACAGTAAGCCGCCTTACTACAATGACCTGATAATCACTTTCTTGCACCCTGAAAAAACAAGCAGTGTGCCTAGTAGACAGGAGGCAATCTAGAAATGCTAGCTCTAACTATTATCAATTTTTTTGGAATACTTTTGATTTTAATAAAGACAGTTTGGGGGATTTCATGCTTTAAGAACAGTTATCTCCCTTAAGCATCCCCAAGGCAACTGTTCCCATTATTTTCCAGTCATCAATACTTGATAATGGGTGGGTTTTGTTCATTCTGCTCACACTCCAGTTTTCATCAGCCGAAGCCATTTCTTCTGGCCATACCCAGTTGCATGAATAACCTGGGAATATTTGAGGTTAAATTACCAGAAGCCACATGATTACTAAGAGCTCCTCAAGGATATTCAACCACAAAAGTTCCACCAGCTCCATCAGCAGAGCCATGAACAGCAAGGGGGACAAATCCCACAGCTGCTAAAGCAGCCTGCAGACTCATCAGCAGCAGGTTTGCCCACATCTCCCCATGTCTGTTAACCTGGTCCACACCACTATCTATCTCTGTCTCCTCCTATCTGGACAATTGCAAGAGTTCCCAATTACCCCCGGATCCTCTCATGCCTCTGCCAGAGCAATCCCATTACAGAATAAATCGGAGCTTGCCCCTCCTCTTGAAAGTCAACAACACCCATTGCATCGGGAATACAATTTGCAGATAAAGAATCCCGAGTGTGCAATGGACCCAGCTCACACACCACCTCCACCCTCTATCTCTGCCCCTTCCTCCTGCTCACTGTGCAGTCTCGGGGTTCCTCACTGGAGACAAAGCACCAGTCAGCCTTCAGAAAAGGGGACCTCGCTTCAGACACCTTCATGTAAGAAGGTCCAAAATCCTAGCTAAGCACACAGGCTGGATTAGCATTGCTGACTGACTCTGACAAGAAAGAAAATTTGAGAGGAAAGCTTGTTTTTGGCCATTTCAGAAAGACACGTGTGGGTCACAGGTAGGACGGCGGTGGCAGCTGCCAGCACACGCAGCGTAAGAGCCACCGAGCTGTGATGCTCTTGAGCAATTCATCAACCCTGGTAGCAGGACATTGATGTTGATGAAGCAGCCAGCACAGGAGGAGGAATGAAAGATGCTCCCTCGCCTCCTCCTTGGCGCTGTCTTCCCTCCAGACGCTGGGGCAGGGGAGCGTCTGCCTCCTCAGGTGACACAGATGCTGCTCCCTGGCTGAGAGATGAATTATAAACAGGTTGAAGACACTCCCTTTAGGGTCGATGCTTTTCTTCACCCCCACCCATAATGCAAAATTTAATATGAGGAGGGATGAATGCAAATCTGTGTTCATGTGAAGCAGGAAAGGAGGTTTTTAAATAACATTCATCTGTGAAGGAAGCATTTCATCATGGGGAGTTGCTTTAAAAGCCATGAGCAGGCCTAGCACAGTGGCTCATGCCTATAATCCCAGCACTTTGGGAGGCTGAGGCTGGCAGATCACCTGAAGTCAGGAGTTCGATGCCAGCCTGCCCAACAAAAATTGGCCAGGTGTGGTAATGCATGCCTGTAATCCCAGCTATTCTGGAGGCTGAGGCAAGCTTGAACCTGGCAGGCGGAGGTTGCAGTGAGCTGAGATCATGCCACTGCGCTCCAGCCTGGGTGACAGAACAAGACTGCAAACCAAAAACACATAATAATAATAAATAAATAAAATATGAAAACCATGAGCAATGCATCTAAGATAGAGAGAAGCACTTGACAACGGTCCTCTGACTCACGCAATGCCCAGGAACAGCCTCCGTCATTTCCTGTGTCGTGGGGTTCACCAGCCAGGAGAAGACCGGGACAAGGGACACCAACTGCCTCACCCTTATTCCTTCAACCCCTGCACCCTCTGCAAAGAGCAAAAGCAATCCTTCAGATAGAACGCTGTGTGCTTATTCATTTACATAGTCCTTCAACAATCATTTATTGGGCTTGTATTAGCTGACAGGCCCTGGGAATATGCAGCAAGCAAAGTGCATGGAACCTCATGCAACTTAAGTCTTCACACAACTTAAGTCTTGTGTGATGTAGACAGAGATAAATGGGCAATGTAATAATACTTTCCTTCCCAAATTAGGGTAAACAAAGAAGACAGGACACACACACACACAGAGAGAAATAGAAACAGAGACACAGACACAGACAGGGACAGAAAGGAACTTAATTGACCTTATCCTGTTGGTTAAGTTAAAAGCAAAATCCCGATTGGTCAGGAGCAGCTCAGCATCCACCAAGCCTGTCATCACAGATTCCTCAATCCCGCTAGTACCCAAAAGACTTATGTAAGTGCTTCTACCCTTTATCCTGCAGAAGGAAAGGAGATAGTTCATGGAGAAGGGATGTATTTCACCAGGTAACAGCCCATTTCAGAAACAGCTTAAAAGGCAGGCTCAGGCTGCAGAGGACGTGCAGATGGAATCTGAGACCCTGAGAATCAACCATTTCTCTCCCACCAGCAGGCTCCCCACTGGCCAGAGAGAAAAGGGAAGTGAGGTGAGAGATTTGCCAAACACTTCTCCATGGCAACACCATCCTATCAGCTTGAAAATCACGGACTAATTTGGTAATATGCAGTATTCTTCCCGATTTTGATCATTATAGTGTGAGTAGGAAAAATCATATTCATGCTTAGAAAACACACTGAAGTATGTTTTTGGCAGCTTGCTACTAAATGGGTCAGAATATACATACATAAACACACCTACATGCACACACATACCTATATGGAGAAAGAGAGACAAAACAAGTGAGAAAAAATTGTTAATAAGTTTGAGTGATGTTATTCAGAATTCTTTGTATTGCCCTTGAAACTTCTGTGTAAATTTGCAAATGAATCAAAACTTAAAATTTAAGGAAAAAAGAAGAGGTCGATAATCCAGATTCTACAAATAATTATTTTTTCCAACTGAATTTCACTATGTTGTGATTTTCACCTTTTTCTCTGAAGGTACATAAACCACTTAAAATATCTGGGACAAAACTGAAGGGAAGGCGAGTGAGTTTCTTAGGGACCTGCCAATCTTCTCCCTGTACCTGGGCCCTCACACAAATGTGGTCCCCTCTGTCTGAAATCCTCTTTGTTTATTCTTAACCTGGTTGCCAGCTTCTGATTCTTCACATTTTCATTCAATGTTGATTTGTTCAATTGAGAAATTCCTAGCCTGAATCAACGCTAACTCACCCCTTACATCTTTTTTTTCTTTTTTCTGACACAGAGTTTTGCTCTTGTCACTTAGGCTGAAGTGCAATAGCACAATATTGGCTCACTGCAACCTCTGCCTCCCAGGTTCAAGCAATTCTCTGGCCTCGGCCTCCGTAGTAGCTGGGATTTCAGGTGCCCACCATCAAGGCCAGCTAATTTTTATATTTTTAGCAGAGATGGGGTTTCACCATGTTGGCCAGGCTGATCTCAAACTCCTGACTTCAGGTGATCCACCCACTTGGGCCTCCCCAAGAACTGGGATTACAGGCATGGGCCGCCACACCTGGCCTGTTCCATCTTTCTTATAGTACCTTGGATGTTCCTACCATAGCTTAGCCCTATGCATAATTATGTGTTTATTTTGTGAGTATTTATTTAATATCTGACTCTTACATTGGACCAAAAGAACTAAGAGAGGAGGGACTGGTTCTGTCCAGGGACTGGACCTGTTTTGTAGCAGGCATTTGGTGTGCATTCAGGAAATATTTACGGAATGAGTGAGAAGAATGCACAGACTAAAGAAGAAAGGAGGTACAGAAAGAAAGAGGAAGGAAAGGGAAGAGGAAGGGACTAGGAACCGCCTAGAGTCAAGAATTTTGAGAGACTGATATTTAAGGCTGTGGTCACCTCATCTTCTACCAAGGCAGAGTCTTAGAAGTAGCTATGACTCTTCTTTTTAACCTCATGCCCCATATCTAAGTGCAAGATTATCGACTATCAGAGAAGGATTCTGTAGCGTCCAGCTGGAAATAAACAGTTCTTGTACTTGAGACTCTCCAGGCAAGCATGAAGGGCTCCCGTTTCTTCCTCCCAGTGATAAGCCCAGCAATACTGAGTTAGTTTGTAGGAAGAGTTGTTACCCCATTGCCTACCCTTTGATCAGTATCGATGTCTAATAAATATCTCAAACTGAACTTATCAAAAGCTGAACTGCACACACACACACGCACACACGCACACGCACACACACACACACACACACACACACCAGTTTGCCTTCTACATCCCAGTAAGTATCCCTCCACCTGTGAGTGGCTCAGGGCAGAAGTCTTAGAACCATCTTTGAATCCTCTTTTTATCTTCATGCCCCACATCCAATATTTCAAAAACTCCTGTCGGACCTACCTGGATTGCTGCCAGCCTGTCCTGTGCCACCATCCATCTTCTCTCTTATCACTCTGTCTCCTAATGGCTCTTTCTGCTTTGCACCTGCACTGCCTCCTGCATTCCATTGTCCATCGGCAACCAGAGTAACCTCATTAAAGCATAAGTCACACTGAGCTCCTCCTCCATTCAAAACCTTCCCATGGCTTCCATTCCACTTGAGTTGAGAATCCAAGTAACCAGCATTGCAAAGCCCTATGGGCTGTTCTTCAACCTGGGGTACCCTTGCTCACTGCTCTAAGGCCACATTCAACTTCTCACTGCTCCATCAATGCACCTCTGGGCATTTGCACTGGCTGGAATCTCAGCCAGGAGGAATCTCACATCAATATCCAGGCTTAGTCCTTCACCTCATTCAAGCTTCTTTCCAATGTTCCCTTTTCAGAGTGCCCAACACTGATCTAATTAAACCTACTCATCCCCACTGCTAGCCAGCTGCCTCAGTGTTTTTTGCCTGGCTATATTAAATTTCTCTAGCACTTACCATTTTTAATTATATTGTCTGCCTCTCCCAACTAGATCATCAATACCATCAAGATAAGAATTTTTATATATTTTGTTCCAGTGCCCTATTCTAGGCAGCTAGAATTGTGCTTAGTATATAGTAGGTGCTTGGTAAGCATTTGCTTAATGGATTAATCAAGATCAGTTTGGAATTGCCTCTCCAGTCACCCTATTAAGGTTCTCTTTGCCGCAGAACCACACTCAAAGAAAGATGTGAATAGTTAGCTGCATGACACAAAACTTATTTCTTGGAAAATCAAGGTGAAGCGCATCTTGGAATTTCTACTTCTAGAATCATATGCTATGCTGAGAATCAAAGGTCATCCACTATTTCTAAAAGTTAGCTTTTTCTCTAACATCTCTTTTATGTCTTCTTATATTAGAGATTTCATATCTTCTATTTCACTAATTATGCATATTTTTTATTGTCCTCTCCCTGTATCCTCTGTTTCCTCCAAGTTCCTTTTTTCTATTGGTTGAGTATAGCCTCTACATTTTCTTGTATGTTTTCCTGAACTCTCAGGTAATTCTTGAAGGTCTCTTTATATTAGTGGTAAAGCACCATAAAGCTGTTCAGAAATTCTGTAAATGTGAGTGGGGGTTTTGCTACAGGGAGAAAATTTTTGAAAAACATATATCTGACACAGAACTTACATCCAGAATATATAAAGTACTTTAACAACTCAACAATCAAAATACACATATCTCAACCAAAAAACAGGCAAAAAAAATAATAATAGACATTTCTCTTACAAAGAGACTAAACTATGTATTCAACATCATAATCCTTAGGGAAATGCCAATCAAAACCACAGTGAGATATCATTTCAAGCCCACTAGGATGAATAGACCCACAAGTTACAACATCATACCATGTTGATATGGGTTGGATGTGTATCTCTACAAAATCTCACTTTGAAATGTGACCCAGTGTTGCAGGTGGAACCTAGTGGGAGGTGATTGGATCAAGGGCGAGGGTCCCTCATGAATGGCTTAGCACCGTCCCCTTGGTGGTCAATGAGTTCTCACTCAGTTAATTCACACGATCCCCAGTTGTTTAAAAGAATACGGGGCCATCCTCCTCTCTCTCTTGCTTCTGCTGCCATCATGTGATGCACCTGCTCCCCCTTCGCCTTCCATCATGATTGTAAGCTTCCTGAGGCCCTCACCAGGAAGCAGATGTTGGTGCCATGCTTGTGCAGCCTGCAGAGCTGTGAGCCAGTTAAACCGCTTTCCTTCATAAAACACCCAGCCTCAGGTACTCCTTTATAACAACGCCAGAATGGCCTAATGCCCATGAATTGGTGAAGATATTTTTTTAAAAAACTAGAAAATTGCTGGTAGAAATGTAAAATTGCACACTCCCTTTGGAAAACATTTTAGCAATTCCTCAAAAAGTTAAACATAAAGTTACCATATGATCCAGAAGTTCCACTTCTAAATATCTTCCCAATAGAATTGAAAACAAATGTTCACACAAATGCCCACATCGGCATTATTCATAATACCAAGAATTCAAACCAAATATCTCTCAACTGATGTGCTGATAAACAAAATGTGCTTATCCATGCCATGAAATATTATTATGCCATAAAAACAAAGGAAGCACTGATACATGAACTAACATAGATGAATCTTGCAAACATCACACAAAGTGAAAGAAGTCAGACACAAAAGGTCATATATCATATGATTCCATTTATATGAAATATTTGTAATGACAAAATCCATAAAGACAGACTGGTGGTTACCAGGGGCCAGGGGTTGAGGGAATGGGAAGTGACTGCTAGTGGGGTAATGAAAATGTTTCAGAATCAGAAAGTGGTGATGGCCGCACAATTTTGTGAATGGATGAAAAACAGCTGAATTGTGTACTCTTAAAGGATAAATTTTATGTTATGTGAATTATAGCTCAATAAAGCCACATTACAAAAACACTTAAAAGCATGTCTAATAGACATTTTTGCATCTACCATCATTTTTCTTAAAAGTCGTGACAACTCTTCTGTTGTGAGTTTCTAAGTGACTGCATATCTTGCCCACAAGAGATCAGAGAAGGCCGAAGGCTGGCAGCATTCTGTGGTAGGAAGTACTTACTACTTCTCCATGGTTTTCCATGCAACTCCAGGCCCAAAAAAATGGAAGAATGATGCTTCACAAACCTTCTGCCTTATTTTACCCTTGGTTAAACTTAAACCAGAGATGCAATTCATTAACCTGTGCCATGAAATGATGTTGACATTAGAACATTTATTTTATAAATAGAAATACACCCCCCGTCTCTGAGCACAAGGGTTCATGCCTGTAATCCCAGCACTTTGGGAGGCCCAGGCAGGAGAATTGCTTGAGGCCAGGAGTTTAAGACCAGCCTGGGCAACAGAGAATGACCTCCTCTGTACAGAAAAAAAATTAGTATAGTGAGGTGGCATACGCCTGTAATCCCAGCAACTCTGGAGGCTTGGGTGAGAGGAGCACCTGAGCTCAGGAGTTTGAGGCTGCAATGAGCTATGATGGCACACTGCAGTCTAGCCTGGGCTGCAGAGTGAGACCCTGTCTCTAAAAAAAGAAAAAGAAAATAAATGCATCCCCTTGATCCTAATTCTGAAGGATCCTCCACCTCCAGTTGTAAGAGGTGGCATGTGTGCTGATGTTCATGACAAATGGTTGTCACAGGGTGCATCTCAAGTCTTTGTCCATTGTCATCCTCTCACAAAAAAGAAATCTCCCACAGTCTGTCAGGACAGGAAGCTGCTCTGACATACATTCCAATCAAAATGATAAACCCTCTTGCAAAGATTTCAACCCTGAGCCAGGGATTCTCAGCTCCAGCTGCACACTACAATCACCTGAGAAGCTTTTTAATAATTCCATCAATTGGGCCTCATCTCAGCGCAATTGAATCTGAATCTTTAGGGATGAATTCTGGGCATGATTATGTTTTAAGGCTCCTAAGACTATTTATTCCATTGTGCAGCCAGGGTTGAGATACGCTAATTGGACCAAAAGCAAAATCAACACAAAACACATTTGGTCATTATGTGGGTCCAGTTCATAAGGTAGATGCATATTTCAAGGTTTTATTATTTTGTTTTGTTAATGTCAGCAGTACTCACTGATGTCATTCTCATGAATGCAGATTAGCGTGGAAAGTAAGGCTACTCCTCAGGGTCCCTTTAGCCTTCATCACCTCCAAGAGGTACAGAGAAAAAGGAAGACAAAGAACAAGACCACCTGACTTGGTAGCACCAGGCTCCTCTTTCTCTGTGTCATCTCTGTGTGTGCCACCTTCTGCAAGGACACTTTACATAGCAAGCCCCAGCAAGTGCAAATGTAAAATGTCATTTTGGTTTGGGCGACATGAGTTCTTCAGGCTCAACCTAAAGATCCTTCACTGCATCCCACACAGCATTGCAAACGGTACAACCTGGATATGATCAGCCCAGCTCAGCCACCTATTGCCAGAGTCTTTGTCTGTGGTGGGAGGAGACACTCGTGTTGCATTTATACTGATAACCGTGTCCCCTACCTCTCAGGAGCAGCCTTATCCCCCTGCAGAAGGCCCTCTGACATAGCGTAGAGCTGTCCAAGTGACTCTTCCCCCAAATCTGGTTTCTTTGTTCAGCAACATTGTCAAAAATCCCCACCACTAACTTGATTCCTAAGGACTTTCTTGATCCAGTGGATTTAGGCTGGAGTTTCCAAATTTTTTTATTTAACTCATGCCTTCTTTATAGTCTATTCTGCCTCTGCCATGCAGTTGAGGCAGAGCTGGGGACGCTTCCTCTTTTTCATTGTTTGTTTGTTTGTTTGTCTGTCTTTTGAGATGGGGTCTCGCACTGTGGCCTAGGCTGGAGTGCAGTGGCATGATCTCGGCTCACTGCAATCTCCACCTCCTGGGTTCAAGCAATTCTCCTGCCTCAGCCTCCCAAGTAGCTGGGATTACAGGCACATGCCGCCACATCCAGCTATTTTTTTTGTATTTTTAGTAGAGACTGGATTTCACCTTGTTGGCCAGGATGGTCTCGATCTCCTGACTTTGTGATCCGCCCACTGCAGCCTTCCAAAGTGCTGGGATTACAGGTGTGAGCCACTGCGCCCGGCCTGCCTGATTTATTCAAAAACACTTCTGATGCTTGCAGGCTATTTAGCATTTACACAACAAATGATGTTCTTTTAGTATTCTTATTGGGTGAGTCAGCATTCTGGAAAGACATGGAGGAGAATCAGACACAAACTTCTTATAACCTCATAAACAGGAAGAAAGGGAGCAGAAGCAT
>CAUYQU010063155.1:0-39237 GCA_963574635.1 Cheracebus regulus
CGATGCAGATTTTTCATTGTGTTGATGCTCTTTACCATTTGTTATGTTTTTGGTGTGGCTGGTATTGGTTGCTCCTTTCTATGTGTAGTGCCTCTTTTAGGAGCTCTTGTAAAGCAGGTCTGGTAGTGATGAAATCTCTGAGTACTTGCTGGTTCACAAAGGATTTTATTTTTCCTTCACCTATGAAGCTCAGTTTGGCCGGATACATAGATTTAATTGGCCCTGGTTGGAATTTTCAAAGCCCACCATCTGTACAAACAAATGTTTTTCATATCCTTTCTGGCTTTTTGATCACCAAAAATTATGAAAATCCATTACCTGGTGCTATTTATGAAATCTTTATAGACTGAATGCAGATTGCATCATGTGATGGACATTCATCAGCCTAGAAATTAGAGGGTATGTATTCTGGTCATTTTTGGAGATTTATTATCTGTGTAAACTTGGGCAAATCTGAAACCTCTTTGAGACTTTCTGAGTTTTAGAGAGACAACAGAGAGCCTGGTTGTCTCAGTCAGCAGAGCCTGAGATTCTTAAAATGGGAAAGATGGTAATATTTGCTGTATCAGCCACACAGGTCAGGAATCAGAGGAGCTTGAGTAAGTGAAATAGCCCGAAAAATGTGTATGCCAAAGGAAAGACATCATTATGATTTATGTCAACGTACAATTTGCTCTGGGAGACTGCATAGAGCCCAGCTGGAGAGATCTTGAATGCTCTCCCCTAGAACCCACTCATGCTGCAGAAGCATCTTCTCATTCATGTTAGTGGTTCTCATCTATATTAGTGGTTCTCAATTGGAGGAACTTTTGTTCCCTCCACACCCCAAATGACATTTGGCAATGTCTAGAGACAGTTTTGATTGTCACAGACAGAGGGACAGGTATGGGGAGAGGATACTACTGGCATCTAGAGGGTACAGGCCAGAGATGCTTCTAAACATTCTACAGTGCAGAGGACACCGCTCACATCAAAGAATTATCTGGTCCAAAATGAGAACCTCTGGTGTGTATACAAGCTTACATGCCATGTCTTAAAGCCAGTGTTCAGTTGTTGGATAACTTAATACGCTGCTCATCCCTTGATGCCAACCTTGAAAGCTCCTTGATAGCTGAGCCAGGTAGAGGATATGGAATCCCTTGCAGAAATCATGTGGAGAAGACAGAGAAGCCTCTAAAACCAGTAGGTTCCAAGACGTGGTCTGCAGACCAGCATGATCAGCATCCTCTGGGAGCATGTTAAACATGCAAAGTCTGAAATCCCACCTTAGACCTACCGAAGTCGTGGGGCCCAGCATGTGCATCACAAGAAGCCCTTCCAAGGACTCGAGAGAATTCTGTTGTTTGAGAATCATTGCCAACAATAGCCACACTCAAATTTTGCTGCTCTGCACTTGGAAAAAGCATTAGTTTGGGTCCAGCTGTGGGGACTCCTGGCAAGATTTTCAGCCCAGGGTGCTCCCTGTTAGTTCTGCTATGCTTCGGGGAGCTTAGGCAACTGCTAATTGCAGAAAGCAAATGTCATTATGACTTAGACCTCCTATTACAAGACTCCTTACTGAGAACCACCTGGAGGGAGCAATGCTGCCAGCTGGCACACAGTCAGTTTTGATTAGGCTTTTTGGCTAACGGGCTTCTCATAGCAGAGAAGACTGTGGGCTTCACTCTCTCCGAGTGAAGGGCCAGCTCCATGTTCCCCTTATTCTGATAGCGGCACCTGATCCAGTGTTTGGTAACCAGGTCTCTTCCCATTAGACCCAGTCTTGGTGGAAGTGTCAATCAAGCTACCCATCTTCTCCCTGGGCAAGGGGGTGGGCCCATGAGCAATGCTTATGACATCCCTGGAATCACATTTTTGAACTATTGAAGCAATGGCTGAAAAACATTTGAATCCCACTTATCCTAAGGAAGATCTGAAAAAACATTGATGTGTTTTTGCTTCCTGGATCCGAGAGCTCATTTCTGAGAAAAGGTTTTTCAGCTTTTCCTTCTGTTCTGGGGACTGATATGTTTCCAGTAAAAGCCTGCCTGCTGTCCCAGAGTTGTTTCTCTTGCACACAACCAGGGGCCTCTATCTAATGCAGGAATTGTGAGGAACAAATGTGCAGAGATAGATAGACTATGAAGCTCTCTGAGCTTGGATATTGAGACCTTTACATGCATAAGTCCCTGACACGACCCTGGGAGGCGTTCAGGCAATGTGTTCACATGATCATATTTAAATTACATTGCAAAAGTAAGATTTTAACAGCAATTGTTTAAGACTGCAGCTTCCTTCCAGTTTGCATTTCCCTTTATGGCATTTCTCCTGTGTTGGTTGATAATGAACTGTCCAAAAACATTTTGAGAATCCCGCTTAGAGAAAGCTGAGTTGGAGATACATTTAGTTTGAGTGTAAAGGAATCATTATATTTTTCAGTCATTTTCAGATATACTAAAGTTATTGCTAGTAGTTCCAGTTTAAAAAAGGTTTCCAAGGATCATTCTACTACCCCATAGTAGTCACTGTGTTGACTCATGTGGTGTTGTGACCCAAAGGTGTGGGACAGAAGCCACACTGTGATATGAGGCCTCCTACAGCACCAACACTGGAAATATGTGGGTGGAAGAGGAAAAACAAGGTTTGGACCATTTGGAGCCAGAAGGTTGTCTGTGGAAAATACTAATCATCAACTGTATAATATTGTGAATGGATAATTCAGTTCATCAACACCCAGTTAAGAAAGATGTTTTCTTCTGCTAGGATTATATTTGATAATGGAGGACACACAAAAATATATTATTCACACATATTTTTAGAGCAGTTACAAGAAATATCATTTTTAAGATTTCTGTGTTTGTAGAACACACACTAGTAGAAATACTACAAATAATGTGTAAAAACTACAGATTTCATGGGAAACAAAATGTCAGTAACTATGTTAGAGAAATTACTAAATGTCATCATTTCTCTATTAAAAATTTTGTTATCAATAACATAATAAAATCATTAACACATAAAGAGGTTATAAAATAGCATTTCCTATCTTTCCAATAAAAAGGTAAAAAGTACTACAGAGGCATATCAGGCAATTAATTAGTAAAGGTTGTAAGTGGTTTTTGTAATGTAGCATTTGTCATTTTTTCAGCTTGTAATTTGTTGTGGTTTTTTTCATTCTAAATAAATATTCATGTTCACTTCTAATTTTGTATTTCTTTCTTAAAGAAGGCCCCCCAGATTGACAAAGGATTGGGTTCCACAAAACCTGATCCACCCCTGCAGATAAGATTATATATAAGCTAGCCCTTTGGAGATTATGACTCGTTGTATCAATGGAAAGGCTGATGTGTTCTTTCAGCAAACATTTTATTAGGATCTGAGTACATGCCAGACCCTGGTGGGTACCACGGATACGAAGAGGAAAAATCCACTGGTTTCCAAACCTGACTAGGCAGCAGAATCTCTGAGGTGCTTTTTAAAAAATATGAATTTCTGGGTTCCAGTGAGACCCATTAAACAGGACTACCTGGAGGTGGAGCCTATGAATTGATATCATTAACAAATTCCCCAAGTGATTGTTATGCAGCCAAACCATCATTGGCTGTCCAGCAATAAGAAAGCACTGAGGAGATGCTGCCCTTTCAGCCTTCAAACTACTTAAATTCCCATTGGGGAAACAGGGAAATCAGTCAATATTATAGACCATAGGGTCTAAATGTTGTGTCCCCCTACAATGTATATGTTGAAATCCTAACTCACAAAGCAATGGTATTAGGAAGTGAGGCCTTTGGAGAAGTAATTTGCAGTATTTCTACTAGGCCTAGCACCCTCATGAATGGAATTAGAAACCTTATAAAAGAGGCCCCAGAGAGCCACCTTTCTCCTTCCACCTTGTGAGGACACAGTGAGAAAGCTCCATCTATGAACCAGGAAACGGGCCCCCACTGGACACCATATCTGCCAGCAACTTGATCTTGGAGGTCTCAGCCCCCAGAACTATGAGAAACAAATATATATGGTTCTAAGTCACCCAGTCTACAGTAATCAGCCCCCAGAACTATGAGAAACAAATATATATGGTTTCTAAGTCACCCAGTCTACAGTAATCTGTTGTAGCAGTGGACTGACTGGTAGTATGTGATAAAGGCTATGCTGGAGATACACACATTTGAGAACAGGGGATACATCCACAGTCATGTGCATAACGATGTTTCAGTGAATGACGGACTGCATGTACAACAGTGATCCCATAAGCTTATAAAAAGCTGAAAAATTCCTGTCACCTAGTGATATCATAGCTGTCACGATATTATACCACAAAGCATTACTCACGTGTTTGTGAGGATGCTGGTGTAAACAAACCTACCACTTTACCAGTTACATAATGTTTCATAATGATAACAAATGACTATCTTACTGGTTTATGTATTTACTAGACTACGCTTTTAATCATTATTTTGGATGATACTCCTTTTACTTATTTAAAAAAAAAAGTTAACTGTAAAACAGCCTTAGGCAGGTGTCTCAGAAGAAGGCATTGTTATCCTACAAGATGACAGTTCCATGGGTGTTATTGTCCCTGAAGACCTTCCAGTGAGACCTGATGTGGAGGCAGAAGATGGTGATATTGATGATCCTGCCCCTATGTAGGCCTAGGCTAATGTGTTTTAGTTTTAACAAAAAAGTTTTAAAAGTGAAAAAAAAAATTTTTTTTAATGAAAAAAAAGCTTACAGAATAAGGATATGAAGAGAAAATATTTCAGCTATACAATGTATTTTATGCTAAAGGTTATTACAAAACAGTCAAAAAGTTTTTAAAAGTTAAAAAGTTTATAAAGTAAAAAACTTACAGTAAGCTAAGGTTAGTTTATTATTGGAGAAAGAAAAGGTCTTTTCATAAATTGAGTGTAGCCTAAGTGTACGGTGTTTATAAGGTCTGTGCTAGTGTGCAGTACTGTGTGCAGTACTGCTCTGAGCCTTCACATTCATTTACCACTCACTCACTGTCTCACCCAGAGAAACTTTCAGTCCTACAGGCTTCATTCATCCTACACAGGTCTATCATATTTTATCTTTTATGTCATATTTTTACTTTACCTTTTCTATGTTTCAACATGTTTAGATGCACAAATACTTATTGAGTTATAATTGCCTACAGTATCCAGTACACTCACATGCTATGCAGATTTATTGCCCAGGAGCAATACCATTAGCTTAGGTGTGTAGTAGGCTATACCATCTAGGTTTGGTAAGTACATCCTATGATATTTGCACAACAACAAAATTGCCTAATGACACATTTAACAGAACATATCACCACCATTAAACAAAGCATGACTACATCTCTTCAAACTAGACAGTTAAGGAAGGCTTCCTTGAGGAAGTGTTAAGTTAGACACATTTCTGGTTAAATCAAGAAAATGTAATTCCTTTCTTTTCTCAATGTCTGAATTTAGGCTGAATTGAATGTTGCAAAGCTAAAATGTCTGAGCTTTGCTGACCGTTTCCTACGTGCTAGCACCACACTACTGTTACCTCCATTTTAACAGAAAAGGAGACAGGCTGAGGCCTAAAGAGGTTGAGTAGCTTGCCCAGCCCACAGCTAGCACATAGTGGACTGAAGCTTATGCCCTGGTGATCTGAGTAGAAGTTCATATTCTTCCCATTATGATATTTACTGCCTCCATTGGATCAAACGTGTGCAGCTTGCTATTCAAAGTGGGATTCAAGGACCAGCAGGAGCAGAGTCACTAGGAAGCTTTTAGAAGGGCACAATCAGAGAGGAATGAGGAGGGGAGACTATTCAATCAGCACCAGGGGATCTGTGTCAACAGGCAGTGGGAACAACAATGCTCTGGAGAAGAGGAGGCAGGTAGAGAAGGAAGCTGTCTTGGTATAGATACAGGTGAGCCTCATCCCAGAGGGTTGAGGATTTAATAGAAGTGTTCTTCAGCTATGTTGCACTCATCAGACAGAAGGAAATTCCCAAAAATGTAAAAGAGGATGTGATTTCCATGGAAATTTCTCACTCAGAGGTTCTCCTTCTCCCACTCACTTTGTTTTCTAGCCTCTAAACCTACATAGTCCCATATCGTAGCCGCTGGTTACATGTGGCAATGGAGCCCTTGAAATGGGACAAGTTAAAATTGAGATGTGCAATAAATACAAAATGCACAGTAGACTTTGAAGATTTACTATAAAAAGATAATTTTTCATTAATAATTTTTATACTGATTACACATTGAAATGATAGATTTGGGACATATTGGGTTAAATAACATTTATTATTATAATTCTTTTTTTTTTAAATGTGGCTACCAGCATATCTTAAATTGCATATGTCTAAGGACAGCAAGCACTTGTGGCTTATGTTATGTTTCTGTTGGACAGCATGAACGTAACTCTTAAGCCTCAGCAGAGAAGGAGGACTAAAATTTCTCTGCTTTTCCATCAAGTGATAAAAAGTGACAGCAGATTCTCACTCTAAGAAAATTCATGGTATCAGCATTTCCCTAGCAGGGTGCCTTTCACATGGGATGAGCCAGGAGAGACCTTGTCTCTGTGGGTCTGATGCTGTCACGGAGTTGACCCCTTTACACGTAAAAGGTTTGTTGGGGCTGAAGGAGGAATCTGTGCAGCTTTCTAGGGAAGCAGAGTGGAAAGATGGGAAGTGAAGGTGGACTTGGTATTTTGAAGGCCTCTATAGCGCACAGAAAGATAGATGTTATGGACTGAACATGTCCTCTCCAAATTCATATGTTGAATTCCTAACCCTCAAGGTGATGATATAGGAGGCGGGGCCTTGAGAGGTAATTGCATCATGGCAGCAGCGCCCTCATGAATGGGATTAGTGCCCTTATCCAGGAGACTCCAGAGAGCTCACTAGCTTTCTTTCTGCCACGTGAAGACACAGGAACAAGCCAGCAGTCTGCAACTCGGAAGAGAGAGCTCTCACCACAACCCAACCATGCTCCACCTTGATCTCAGAGAGCCAGCCTCTCAAACTGTGAGAAATACATGTCTATTGTTTATAAGCTGCCCAGTCCATAGTAGTTTGTTATAATAGCCCAAAAGGACTAAGACAGTATACATATTTTTCACACCTTAGCCCCTTGTGGGTAACAACTTCATTTGCTTCCTTGAGTCCTTCTTGGTTCAAGTCACACTTGTCTTACAACTTAGATGAATAGAGAATACATACGTGGAAGAAATATTAAATTACAGCTCAGTGGATTATTCACATAAATGTTAATAGGGGAAAAAACTCAGACTGAGGCATCTTTTCTATATAATTGCCTTTCAAACACACATGCTGGGATTATAAACAATGCAAACCAAGGGGGGAGAATGATCTGGGTGCTTCCTGGAGGCCAGAGCTGCAGACCATATGGAGCGTCGGAGGCCTGCCAAGGTCAGCTTCATGGTGAAATAACTTTCAGCTGCTCCTCTGAATGGCTGCTTTCAGCCGGGTTCTGCAGCTTAGTTTCTGAGCTACAGCAGAAGGGAGATCCCTCAAGCCTGCATTTTAAAAATCCTAAACAAAACCTTACTAAATGTGTTCCAGCTTTTCCTGTCTTGATACAGACAGCTGCTTTGTGGAGTTTATGAAAGTCAGTGCTGTAGAATGTTTCAGATAGGAAGGGGGTTCCCATGATTTCTCAATAAATGAGAAGAGGGCTCACTTTGTTGGGGGAGGGTTGATGAATTATAAACATTGATTTTATAGAAGAAACATATGATATTTGTCATTAAGTGATAGGAGTTGCAAGTAGGGGACAAAGTGACAGTGTAAATGGATGGACCCAGACGTGGTCTTTGTTTTGTGAGTTGCAGAGTAGTTACGCCGAAGCAATGTGAGAAGCAGTCCCTCAAAATAGAGAGTGAGGGAGACCCTGTGCTCTGGAGAAGGAAATAGAAATAAAGCCGTGACGAAGCTCATTAGATGATGTGACTTTGCAACATAATTTAGTGCTGCTTTGTAAAAACGAAAATCCTTTAAAAATTGAAGAAGGCTTTTGAGATTTTGCATTGTTTTTTAGAAGGCAGTATTATCTTGTAGAGGCTAGAAGCATAATATTAATAGCTACTTTTGTGGGGAACACACTGCAAACCAGACCCTGCCCCAGACACTCACACATACTTATTCTGATTTTCGCAATAAGCCTGCCGGATAGTTGTTACCCAGGTCTGTTTTGTGTCCATTCTCTTTTCAAAGACAGGCTTAAGGGTTACGCTGCAGTAAAGGGTAGAGGGAATGCCAAAAGCAGAGAGAAAAGAAATGTAGTAAGATGTGCTTGTAATGTGTTTGCATGATTATTACAGATTTGTAGGAAATTACATCGATGCAGTATGTTACAAGGCAAGCTATCCCAGAGGTCATGGAACAGAATGTCTCACAGATAAAACTAAAATGCTTGAACCAATTTAAAATATACAGCAGTCCCTTTCCAACTTGGACCCAGCAGAATGGCCCCCGCAAAGAAGGGTGGCAAGAAGAAAAAGGGCCGTTCTGCCATCAACGAGGTGGTGACCCCAGACTACACCATCAACATTCACAAGCGCATCCATGGAGCAGGCTTCAAGAAGCATGCCCCTCGGGCACTCAGAGAGATTCAGAAATTTGCTATGAAGGAAATGGGAACTCCAGATGTGCACATTGATACCAGGCTCAACAAAGCTGTCTGGGCCAAAGGAATAAGGAGTGTCCCATACCGAATCCATGTGCAGTTGACCAGAAAATATAATGAGGATAAAGATTCACCAAATAAGCTCTATACTTTGATTACCTATGTACCTGTTATCATTTTCAAAAATCTACAGACAGTCAATGCAGATGAGAACTAATTGCTGGTCATCAAATACATCAAATAAAGTTATAAAATTGAAAAAAAAATCCCATAAAGCAAGAAGTTAGGGGAAAGGAATGAGACAGGACAACACACAAAGGATGGATGCAAGTTGGGTGGAAGGATCACACTACCACTGGAGTCCTGGGTTAGGCCAAGGACTAACACCATAAAAACCCTAGAAGAAAACCTAGGCAAAACCATTCAGGACATAGGCATAAGCAAGGACTTCATGACGAAAATACCAAAAGCATTGGCAACAAAAGCCAAAATAGACAAATGGGATCTAATTAAACTCCAGAGCTTCTGCACAGCAAAAGAAACAATCATTAGAGTGAACTGGCAACCAACAAAATGGGAAAAAATTTTTGCAATCTATCCATCTGACAAAGGGCTAATATCCAGAAACTACAAAGAACTAAAACAATTTACAAGGAAACAAACAAACAAACCCATTCAAAAGTGAGTGAAGGACATGAACAGACACATTTCAAAAGAAGATGTATATGAGGCCAACAAACATATGAAAAAATGCTCATCATCACTGGTCGTTAGAGAAACGCAAATCAAAACCTCATTGAGATACCATCTCACACCAGTTAGAATGGTGATCATTAAAAAATCTGGAGACATCAGATGCTGGAGAGGATGTGGAGAAATAGGAACACTTTTACATTGTTGGTGGGAGTGTAAATTAGTTGTGGAATACAACTAATTTACACCATTGTGGAAGACAGTGTGGCAATCCCTCAAGGACCTAGAAATAGAAATTCCATTTGACCCAGCTATCCCATTACTGGGTATATACCCAAAGGATTATAAATCATTCTATTATAAAGACACATGCACACCTATGTTCATTATGACACTGTTTAAAATAGCAAAGACCTGGAACCAACCCAAATACCCATCGATGATAGACTGGACAAGGAAAATGTGGCACATATACACCATGGAATACTAAGCAGCCATAAAAAATGATGAGTCTGTGTTCTTTGTAGGGACATGGATGAATCTGGAAGCCATTATTCTCAGCAAACTGACACAAAAACAGAAAATCAAATACCACATGTTCTCACTCATAGGCAGGTGTTGAATAATGAGAACACATGGACACAGAGAGGGAAGCAGCACACACTGGGGTCTGTTGGAGGGGGCCAGGGGAGGGACAGTGGGTGGGGGTGGGGAGGTTGGGGAGGGATAACATGGGGAGAAATGCCAGATATAGGTGACGGGGGGATGGAGGCAACAAACCACATTGCTGTGTATGTACCTATGCAACAATCCTGCATGATCTGCACTTGTACCCCAGAGTCTAAAGTACAATAAAAAAAAAATACAAGTACTTGATATGTGCACACTGTTTTTATCTACTGAATAAGTTTCCTTTTAGTTAATGTTTCATAGAATATGTTTTACACATTGCTTACAGGAGACTTCCAAATGTATCTCTTTGATTATTTTATTGCTCAACAACTTTTACTGGCTTGTCCCTGACAATAAAATAATTTCTATGTGATCTATTCTGGGATTCAAAGCCTTCAAAAATCTAGATCCTCACCACTTTTTCATCCGTATTCCTACTACTCTACTTTCTACTTCAAATCCTATTACTTATATAACTTATAAATACTTAAAAGTAATCATAAATACTTATGTGTTAACTTACTTATATTGACTCATTCTTTCCTAGTTTTGTTCTTTGGTCTAGACTTTTCATTCTACATGTAATTCTTTCTGTTCCTGTCTTCCCCTGACTCCCTTGTTAAAATTCTACTCATTCATTAGGTTTCAGTTCATCTTTGGAAGTTTTTCTGAACAATCTAAACAAAAATGAATTTTGCTTGCATGTCTAAACTTTTGTTACTATAATTATTGACTCTAAAGAGTTGTTGAATGAGGAAATGCAGGAATAGCTGGATAAATGGATGAATGAAAAGGTGGCTGGAGGAATGGAAGGATGAGTAAAAGGATATAAGCACACAATATCACAATATAAGCACATCTGTATTTCCCATCAACTTAAGAATATCTTTATTTGATAGGTACATTTGAGAAGCATTTAAAAATTCTGACTGTTTGCTATTAAAAATTGAAACTATAAACTTTTGAAATGAATTATTAATTGTAACTAGTGACCTAATAGTATTTTAAAATATTCCTTTTATCTGTTTGCTGGTTGAATATACTGGCCAATATTGATTGGAATTAAGGCATCTGCTTTATTACATGCCCTATTGCCTGAATAGAAATTGAGAAGTTACTTAAAATATTGTCTGCCTTAAATTACTTAGATTATTGTTAGTCTCCTGTAATATTTGTGAAACTTAATGAGTATAGAGATAGGTGCATATATAATAACATGATAATTTTCTTGTCTGACAGGGGCATTGGGAAGGTTAATTTGTGTCTGTGATGATTTTTGTCCCTCTTGATGAAAAGACACTATGCAAATACAGAGAACAGAATAAATAATTTCATTAAAATAAAAAAGGTTATATTATTAGTGGCTGTAGCTGGATTAAAATAAAATTGTTTCATAAGGGAGAAAACCTAAAGCATTACTTCTAACCCTGAGGCATGATTTTCAGGCCAAACATTTTAACCCAAGGTGTTATGGTGAACATGTTTTCATTTGAATGCGATCATCATTTAGTACATAGAGTTATGGACTTCTTAACAACTCCAATGGACAGACAAAAAGAATGGAGAAAATTATTTCTCTCTTTCTCTAATATCCACGGGTGCCACATTTAATTGTCTACCCAGAATTGATCATTAGGCACTTCCTGTTGATCAGGTGTATTACTAAACTCTCAGGTTAAACTATTTGACATAGAAATTACATGACCTGTATTTCACTCTCAGAATTTAGTCCTCATCAACCTATACCTAGAGATAACAAACACCCTTTCTGTGCACACTGTTTAATGGCCTCTTTCCAACAACATAGGCAATACAGAGTATGTTTTATAGTTATTTGGAAGTTTAGGAAGAGAAGAAAATTAACATTTTCTGAGCATTTGCTATTATCCATATATAGTCTGTATTTTATTAATTTGAAAAGTTCTCACTGTCCTTATATTAGGCATTTCTGTTATTAGATGTACCTTCCTCTATCATACAACATATTTTACTATATTATAATCAGTAGTTTAAATGTCTGTTTCCCCTACTAGAGGGTAAGCTCTCTGAGGGCAGAGGCCACGTCTCTCTGGTTCATTTCTGGATCCTTATTACCCTGCGCAGTGGATGGAACATAGTAGGAATGTAATTAATATTGTTAAAGAACGCAAACTTTGCAATCTCATTTCATCTTCTCATAAATACTTGTAAACTCTCTGCACTTTAAAATGGCAAAGCTAATATTTCCAAGGATTGTTGTGAAAATTAAAAATATTTCAAGTTTAAGACGGCTTATTGAAAGTGCAGCACTTATTTCCCCTTTCTCAATACCTACTCGCAGGAGCAAAAACTAATTAAAACTCACACACACATAGTCAAAACAACAGCCACCACCACCCGAAAAGGAAATAGGCAAAATCAGATGCAACAATCTTGAAAAACTAGTGGCCAAGGAAAAAAATAAATAAAGGATCCAGAGTGGAATAGAAAGGCACAGCACAGTTGGCTTCTAATGGCGTCCAGCCCTCCTTCCCATTATCTTGCCAACACTATTCCTCTTATAACTGATAAAATCTAATATGACCAAACTTGGAAAGATCCCCACAAATGAATGGGTAGTCTTATGTTTTCTTCATATTATTAATGGCTACTATAAATGGCTGATGGAGTAAAACAGCTACTTATTATTAATGGTTACTATAAATGGCTGATGGAGTAAATAGTGAGGCTGACTCTCTTTGTGAAAAATGAGGAATATTAGGGAAACAATATGTAATAAACATTGAAGTCAGGAGAAGTCAATCCTTGGACAGAATATTTAGCAAAATCTCAGAAGACAGAGTGATTAGTTTTACTCTAAAGATGCCATATATGCGTAGCTTAGTTTTCCTCCTGTCCCTTGTATTCCTCTAAGAACAAAAAATATTCAGACCACAACCTGTAGATGGGGACAGAAATAGGTGGGAAATAGCACCAAGAAATCATCCACATATGAGAACAAAAAGAGTTCCCATGCAGAAATCCTTTTCTTCTTATAAGGAAAACAAAAAGAAAAAAAAAAACAAACAAACATGAAATCTACCAAACTATTGCAATGAAAATAAATTACAGGTACAAAAAATAAAAATTTTAAAATAGAATTAAATATAATGCATGGAAAGAAAGGCATTAATGCCATATGGAATCAATATCTTCAAACTGGAGTTTCTGTTTTACCTTTCTTCCATCTAGAGACTTATCATCTGGGGCAACAAATAAAAGTACATTTGGAAATATCAATGTCTGCAAAGTGCTGTTAATTAAATTCCCCATAAACCTGTGATAGGGCTTCCTATCTTTCCATGTCTTAAGCACATTCCTATTATGAAAAAATCGAGGTACTTTAGATCAATTATTTTGTCGAATATTGCCACATTCTGAATTCATGTATGCTTCAGAATGAAACAGAGTGACGTCAATTTTTCATGAATGATGTCACAACTTTTTATCCCTTGACTATTATGAAAAGTAAATTGCTACTGTGAGAGAAAAACAAAGAAAGAATCCATAAGAAATATTGGAGGTATTTGTACTTAGCTTATCCAGATTATATACTCATGGAAATACCTTATTCTATCTACCTATTATTTACTTTGAAGATGTAAGATTGTTATTGTGGAAAGATATAGTAATACTTTTGTTGTAACTAAGAATTAAATGAGACTTCTGTTCTGAAGAAAGTAAATATGACTTTCTGATGGTTTGATAATAACTGCCTTTGTCAATTAGGCTATTTGTGAACATTTTCTATAATTTGAAGTGGGCTGATTTCACTCCAAAATTTTGATAAAAATAAAAATTATCAAAAGACATTATATTACTCAGATGTGATGGAATAACGTATATTAGACTTGCTTTTATGCTATTGGCAACTAAAAGATTGAGCAAAAGTCGTAAAGCAGCTGTTTTTGGACATTGAACAGCAGTCAACATAAGACTGTGATCCCAGAAACAAATAAAATATATAAGGGAAGTTTTATTGGTATTTAGCGTTTTGCTTAGTAGAAAGCAAAAATCTTAATGGGTGGGAGAACGAAACATTGGCTCTTACGGTTGCTAAGGTGGGTGAAATTTGCAGGGTAAAATACTAGATATGAGAGAACTCTGTGGAGAAGGAACTCCAATAATCTGCATAGGAAATACTACCTGGTCTTGTTGAACAATAAGATACATGAGTGCAGGGTGAAATTTGATGAGGCTTGGCAGCAACTAAATATTTGTGAGCTACACAGAGATTATGGAGTTTGCACAGTTTTGGGTGACATTGGAATTTCTATCAGCTAGAGAAGAAGGACCTTGCTGAACATGTTAATCACTGGGCTGACATACCTCAAAATTCATGCCTTAGGATGAGGGCCATTCTAGCCTTAGATTTAGACATCCCCTGAGAAAGTCTTTAGAGAAGAAGTCTTGATAGGATAAAACTATGTGCTAGTGAATTAGCTGCCTGCCAGAATGAAACTCATCACTCTGATGATGTCAACAATGTAGCACCTACAATGGCCAGCTACTTTAAAAAAATCACTAGATATGCAAAAACCAGAAGGAAAAAATAGTCAATAGAGATTGGTGACAGCAATACTAGCATTAGCAAACAAGGTTGTTAAAATACTATTATAAATATGTTTAATAATGTAAAGGAAAAGATGGCCTTAATGATTGAATAGTTGGTAGAAAATCTCAGCCAAGAAATGGGAAACTTCAAAAAGAACCAAGTATATATTCTAGATCTTAAAAATACAATACTTGATTTAAAAAGTTAATGGAATGAGCTTAACAGCAAAGTAGATGCTGCAGAAGAAAATATCAGCATACGTAAATCAGTGCAAAATATACTATCCACAGTGAAGTACATAGAGAAAGACAAACAAAAAAAACAGCCTCAATAACTTTAGGTTCAATGTCAAATAGTCTAAAAGATGTATAATTGCAGACCCAACAGGAAAGGTAAGAAAAAAATTTGTAATTTTTTGTAATTTTTGTAAATTACAAAATTTACAAAATTTTGTAAATTTTGTAAATGGAAATTTTTGTTTTTTTACAAAAACAAATGGAAATTTTTGTAAATTACAAAAAAAATTTGTGATTTTTTTTGGTTAAATAATAGTTAATAGTTTCCCAAATTTTATTAAAAATATCAACCAATATGTCTTGGTCCACTTCTGCTGCTATAACAAAATAGATTGAGTAACTAATACATAGGAGAAATTTATTTCTCACAGTTTTGGTAGGTAGGAAGTCCAAGATCTAGGTGCCAGTAGATTTGGTTTCTGGTAAGGGCTTGTTCTTTACTTCCAGGATGGTGTCTTCTTGCTTATCCTCACATGTGGAAGGGGAGCAGAAGGTTAAAAGGGCAAAATGGGACTGTGAAACTCCCTGAAACCTTTTTATAAGGGTGCTAATTCCATTCATAAGGAATGACCTTCATGACCTAAAAACCTCACCTCTTAATACTATTGCATTGTGAATTAAGTTGCAGTATAAATTTTGATAGGAACAAACATTCAGACCACAGTACCACATATCCAAGAAGCTTAATGAACACCAATCACAGCCATGGTTGAATTACTGAAAACCAAAGATAAAGAGAAATCGTAGGAATAGTCAGATTAAGTCATATTATAAACTGGGCCTTATAAAGAATACTGCTGGCTTACGTAAAACAATGCAAGTGTGAAAAAAACTACATCTTTAAAATATGAACAAAAAAAGTCAACCTAGAATTTTATGGATATAAAAATGTCTTTCAAAAATGAATATAAATATGTTCATTAAAATAAATGAATATGAGGTTATTCAACATCAGCACACTTGTACTAAAACATACTGAAGGAAGTTTTTCAGAATGAAAGGAAATGATACAAGATATAAACTTAGACTCATGCAAAAAATAAAGATCACCAAAAATTATGAACATGTGGGTATGTGAAAATGCTTTTAAAATTTCATTTCTTACTTTCAAAGACAACTGACTCTTTAAACTAAAAAAATACTGTGTCATTGATCTATAAGATATGTATGAAACATGAAAACAAAAACAGAAAAGACAGAAAGAGGGTAAATGGAAATGTACAGTTGTACAGTTCTTATATGTTATGTATGTAAAGTAGTATAATATTAATTCAGTGTGGGCAGTGATAATTTAAGGATGCATATTATAATTCCTAAAATAAACACTAAAAATACAAGAAAAGGTACAGGAAAATAGCAAATAAAAGAAATTAAATAAAATACTATATATATTATTTAAAGCCAAAATAACACAGGAAGAAGTTTAAAAAGATACATAGGTGAAACAAATGGAAAACAAATGGTAAAATGATATTCTTAAACCCAACTATAATGATAATTACATTAATATAAATAGGATAAGAAATGCCAATGAAAAGTCAGAGATTGTCAGATTGGCTAAAATATCAAGACCCTTGTATATATAATTTATAAGAAAATAGTTAAACATAAATAAGCCAATAGGGTAGCCATAAAAATATAAAAAAATAAGCTATGCAAACAGCCATCAAAAAAAGAAAAGTTGAGTAGCTATATTAATATCAAACACAGTAGACTTAAATGCAAGAAGTATAATCAGAGGTAGTGAGGTAACTTTCATAATGATAAAGGGAAACTAAACTACTTCAGGTGTATTGAATGCTTGGTGAAGGAATTACCAACAAAAGTGAAAGAGATTAAACCTGAGCATACCAAAATATGGGAAGCATACCAAAATATGTATTTCCCTGCTTCACTGGATTTAACTAAGTCTAAAGTGCTCTCTTTTATGCTTGCTTCTCTGATTCTTCTCAAGCATTTCTATCATGTGAAATACTGTTCCATCTTTTTGAATCTACTTTGCTATCTGGCATTCTTACTATTTCTCTTGTAGGCAACAACTCAGGTATAAAGCAGAACTTGCTAGCTCTTTCTGGGGGCCTTATCACATTTTATCCTTTACTAGTTAGTTATTCCATAAATTTTCATTGAGCTTCTACTATGTGCTAGGTACTATTCTAGGCCCTGAAGATACAATTTGAATTGAATTCCTAGGAGCTAGGGTATGAGGAACAGAAATAAATAAACAAATAATTATGGAGTGTGCCAGGAGGTGATATATGTAAGAGAAAAAAATAAAGATATTTATGAAATGTCATTGAGGAGTAGTAAAGGAAAACATGTCCAAAAAGATGTAGTTTATGCTGGCTGGAGAAAGTAAGGTACCACTTTCAGATGCCTGGGGAAAGATTGTCCTGGGTAGAGACAACGTGTGTGATGTTGCTGAATCAGGAGTGTACCTGCTGAGCACAGATAGATGGGTTAGTAATGTGGCTAGAAATAAATAGGATAAGAGCGTGTCTAGAGCACGAATGAGAGATGGACAGAGTAGTAGCAGATGAGGCCAGATAGGTAGTAGGAAGCTACATCATATAAGAGTCTGAACGCTTCTACATGGACTTGGATTTTTCTCTGAATGAGACGGGAAGCCATTGGAGGGGGTTTTGAACAGAGGAGAAACATTGTTTAATATGTTCTGTGGTATCACTTTGGCTGCAGTGTGAGGATTGAAATGGCTAACAAAGAATTGTACAAGGCAGATGGAAAATACTTACAGATTTATTGGCCCATTTTTGATACTAGATACATGTCAGTGAGTTTTCTTCACCCTGTTAGTGTTCCCTTGAGGTATTCAGAAAGATCTTTACCATTCAGTTCTTTTTCTATTTATTTTTAAATAATTGTATATCTGATGAGTGACTGTAGGAATAACCATTGTATATTGTTAAAGGAACAATAAACCAAAAACTATTATCTATTAAGCCTTTGACAGGAATACTTGAGATGATAAACTAATGATCTTTATTTATAGCTTAAATAATTTTGTTTATTTTAACATTTGTTTATAGCTTAGCTTATTTTTTCTACCTTCAAGAGTTCTGGTAATAGCTTCAACTGCCTGATTATGATGAGGATGACCCAGCAATCTTCCTTTCATAGATGCTATTTTTATTTTATTTCAGTTTCTAGTTTTGTCTTTGTCTTTCTGTGATAAGGCAGGCCTTGAGAATCAATTCACTTGGAGTCATTCCTACTCTGACTTGCCTCCTTGATACCATTCCATCTTTTGCAGCAGCTTGAGAAAGAAGCCAAGATTTCTAATTGTAACATTAACCAAGAATGTTTAAGCTTCATCAAAGACTTTTAACTCTGATATAAAAGGTCCCTGTTTTTAAACTACCATGGACAATGTCTTTAATAACTCAGCTCTGGCTCTGAACAGTCTATGGTGTAAGCTCCTTCACTAAGAGAGCAGGGATAGGGTACAAGCAAGGAAATTTTCAGAATTTCAGGTGATGAAATAGGGATTTTCAGGAATGGTGAATAACATCATTCTCTTTTTCTATTGTGTTCAGTTTAAATTCATTTTAGAGGAAACACGCTTCTCCGACACATCTTGTCTTCTAGTTGATTATTTTAACAAGCTCTCCAATGTACTACCCCGCTTTCCACGTTTGTGAATTCGTTGCATATTTATTCACTTTCTGTTATCATGCCTGTATGTTTTTTCTTTTCTCTTTTAAAGACAGGGTCTTGCTCTGTTGCCCAGACTAGAGTGCAGTGGCACGATCATAGCTTACTGCAGCCTTGAACCCCTGAGCTCAAGTGATCCTCCTGCCTCAGCTTCCTGAGTAGTTGGTGTTTTGTCCTAACATATTCAAATATGAAACTTAGGTAAATAACAAAATGTATCACAATAGATTTGTTGTGAATGATTATGCACAACATCCTAGTTTGTCTTATAGCTTTCTCCTTATTTTTTACATTTATCTATCCATGCATGCATCCATCCATGCATGCATTCATTCATGTGTCCATCCATGCATCCATCCATCCATCCACCCACCCACCCACCCACATGTCTAACAAATGTGCTCTACAGTTTTACTGAATTCAGGAGCTGAGATAAAAATTTGATACAAAAATGAATACGAATTACTGATGTTCAATAAGCATTTGTGACTTGATTATGGCTGAACTAAATTTAAAACATAAGGATTTATTGAATCCTTTGGAATTTAATTTCAATAATATTTTTATTTATTCACTAATGAATTTATTCAGTAACTGTTTAATCAGTACCTAATATATGCCAGACACTGAACTAGAAGCCAGTATGCAAGAATTACCAAGGGGTGGTCTGTGACCTTCAAAGGTCATGGTTTAGTGGGAGAAAGAGAAAAACAACAACCTAAGAAAACTGAAAACATGTGTCCACCAAAGACTTGTACATGAATGTTTATAGCAACATTATTCATAATAACTAAAAGGTGGAAACACCCTAACTGTTCGTCAATAAAGGAATCAGTGAGCAAAGTGTTTATACAGTCATAACCATCTATAAACAAATGTTCATCTATAAAATGGAATATTTTTCAGCTATAAAAGGAGGGAAATTCTGACACATACTACAATATGGATAAAGCTTAAAGACATTATGCTAAGTGAAAGAAATTATTCACAAAAGAACAAATATTGCATGATCACACTTATATGAGGTACCTAGAGTAATCAAATTCATAGAGACAGAAAGTGGTTCCCAGGGGCTGAAGAGAGGGCAAGTGGGGGAGAGCTGGAGACAGGGCAAATGGGGAGTTATTGTTTAATGAGTACAGAATTTCGGTTTGGGAAGATGAAAAAAGTACTGGAGATAAATGGTGGTGATGGTTGCATAACTGTGAATGTGCTTAATGCCACAGAACTGTACACTTGAATGGTTAATATGATAAATTTTATAATATGTATATTTGACCACATAAAAAGGGATCAGGTACTGATTCATGCCACAGCTAGAATTAACCTTGAAAGCATGTGCAAAGTGGAAGAAGCCAGTCACAAAAGTCCACATATTATATGATTCCATTTATATGGAAGTCTAGAATTGAGAAATCTGTGAGACAGATGGTAAATTAGGGCTGGAGGGCAGGAGAAGGAGTTGGCAATGGGAGAATAGGAGACTGATAACTCAAATGTACAGGTTCTTTTTGAGGTAATAAAATGTCCTGAAATTGTCCGTGGCAGTAGTTGAACATATCTATGACTATGCTAAAAACTATTGAATTTTATGCTTTAAGTGGGTGATGTTCTTGGTAAGTGAATCGTGTCTCAATAAAGCCGTTTTTAAAAAGAAATATAAAAATTATGTGACTGTGGATATGCAGAGCAGTCAGTGATTTAACTCAAGAAATATTTTGGAGATTGAAATTTGGAAATTCAAGTTTGATTAAAGGAAGTAGATGAGGAAGGAATCAGAGATAATTCAGAGGTTTCTACAGTAAGTGCCTGTTTCGTGATGGCATTGGGGAGCTAGGTTATACAGAGAAGGAACAAGTTCCATGGTGGTAAGGATGAGTTCAATATTGGACATATTAACGAGTATCTGTAGGACATTCAGATGTAAATGTTAAAAATATGGTTTGGGAGCGAAGAAGAGAGGTTGTGATTTGAGGTGGAGAAATGGGAGTCAGAAATTTAGAGGTAGATGCTAAAGAAGCTATAGGGATATTGAGACTACCTCTGGAGGAGCAGCAGCAGGCTATCTGCCTCAAGTCAACATTAGAATGCTTTGGGTTGAAAAATAAACAGAGAGAGAAGAAAAGAAAAGAGGAGGCAGTGCCATGAGGCGGAGGGAAAACTCAGAGATAATATGGAGGGCAGACGTCAGTTGAGAGAAAGAAACAAAGTAACAACAAAAGGAGGGTACAAAAGAAACTGGGAGCAGAAGCATAAGAGAAGAAAGTTAACTTTGGAAAGAAAGAAGAATAGCTACCTCTCTTTCCCTGTAGGAGAGGAGATAAACTTATGTTGGGATTTTAATGTATGTGTGACCTTGAAAATACAAGCTGGAGAAGGATAGATAGGGAAGTTTGTGCTTTATGACTTCTATTTCCTTGACAAAGTAGGTAGCAAGGTCATCTGCGGAGAGGTGAGTGGGCTGGGACAGGATCTTGATGAGTGTGACGGAGGTTTATAATAGCCACTTTAGGGTCTAGGAGAAATAGCTGACGAGAGACAACGGAAAGGATTGCTGGGCAGTGCTGAAAGCCTAGAAGAGGTTGGAAACCATAAATAACTGGTGCTTTTTTTTTTCTTACTCCATCATTCCATGACAGTTCCTGTTTCCTCTCCTGCTTGATTTCTTTTCATGTATAGTCTGATCAGGAAATAATTTTCCAATAAATTTAAAGCCTAATTTCGGCAAGAAGAAAAATAAAGACTTGTATTTCAAACGCCTAAGATAAACCTGCTTGAGGTTTTATGTTTTAATTGAAATTAGTTGGCCCTCTTCTCTAATGAAAGTACTGCATGTTATTTATTGAAAACTTATAAAATGAAGAAAAATAAAAAGTTAGGGTAACATCCAATGAGAAATTGTTGATACTATTTTCCTTTCAGTACTTTCTCTAAACATAGTTTTGTCTGCTTGCTTATTTTACATGATTATGTTAATCATATATATACTGCTCTTTTAAACGCTTTAAGATTTGACTCTGTGTCTTGTGATTTTAAACTCTTTAAGATTTGTAATTGTTTATTTTCCTAATCATAAAAGCAATTTTGATTTATCATACATTTTTGAAAATACAAAACATATGAAGATGAAAATATAAATCATCCATAACCCTATCAACCAGAGATAATGACTTATTGCCAAGGGTTTTGATGAAAGCTTTCATGTCACACTTCAGAAAATATTTTCCAGAAACATTTCGCCTATATTTAATTTTAGTTCTTCTTCAGTAAGTTTAAACAGCCTGGACAATAACACTGTTTCACCTGGAGAACCACTAATCAGTACAGCCAGGACAAACAGCTCAGTCCCTTACACCTCAATGGCAGAGATAAGGACTTAAGAACAGAATGAGGAGAGAAGGAGAAAGTATTATCAATTTGTGTTAAACAAAATATGTTTCTATGTCTTTGAAAAAGTCTAAAGTGTACCTATAAGCAACATGAGACCTACTCTTATCATGAACTCAAAAATTACTCTCTTTCCTGTCTGTTGCTTATCTCACATCTGATTTCTGCCAATTATTATGTCCTTTAAGCAGCTGTAGCTCTACAAATTCGAATGGGAGAGGGTTTTAATAGCATAATAATCTCAAACACTGATGTAGCACTATGCGTGTGTCAGATACTACTCTAAATGTTTTATAAGATTAATTTTATTTAATCATCAGAATAAAACTAAGTGGTAGGTAATAAAATTATTCCCACTTGGAAGATATAAAAGCTAAGGTACAAAGAGATTTGGTAATTTACCAAGGGCACTTTTTTTTTTAAAAAGTAGAACTGCATCTTGAACCCAAGCAGTCTATCCCAGAATCCTCTTTATAACCCCTGCACAGTATCCAGTTGTAAGGGTAGCAGAGAGATTTATCTTGAGTTAGTATTGTAAGCACACATTTGACTTAGAATGTTTATTTGGTGTGATGTGAGGGTTGGTTCAAATCCTCTTAATTCTTACCCCTACCCTAATCCCTGCATCTAAACTTGATATTACAACTGCTTCCTAAATTTTCTTGATGGCCATAGTGAACTGGTCCAGATGTCTTAGTAAGACTTGTAGATGCATTTTCTCCTGTATTCTAGACTCTTTTTCAAAGAAGGAGACAGGGTCTCCTTCTGTCACCCAAACTGTACTGCAGTGACACTATTTCAGCTCATTGCAACCTCTATCTCCCAGGCATAAGTGATCCTCCCAGGTAGCCTTTTGAGTGGCTGGTTCTACAGGCATGCAGTAGCATGCCTGGCTATTTTTTAAAAAATAGATATGGGTTTCAGCCTGTTTCCCAGGCTGGTCTGGAACTCCTCGACTCAAGCCATTCACATGGCTCAGCCTCCCTGAGTGCTGGGTTTTACAGGTGTGTAAGTCCTTCTAGGCATCTACTATGGTTTCTGTTTGTTGTTTTTGTTTTTGATATCACTGCAATCTTCTCATCTCTCCTTCTAGGAAAGGACCAATCTGTTGCAGGTGTTTCTTGCATTTCCAAGTTTGGAAATTCTTATGGGATTGCTGTTTACTCCTATGTCCTTAAACATTCTAAATGGTTCTTGAGCTACTTTTAATAGATTATACCTTAATCTACTAATAAAATCTAAAAATAAGTTTTGTTATTAAAATTAGTAACAAAGTTTCTTTCTTGGCATTAGATTTGCTTGGCACACTCAATCCTGCCTTCCTTGACCTCTTGCCTTCCTTGACTGCTTCTTTAGTTTCCAGGTTTGGAATGGTCGCTTTTCTGTGCCAGCACTGAGAAATCTGAAATGCCTACTAATGCCAGGCATTTTGGGTTCTTACAAACTGTTGAGTGGAAGAAGGGAAGTGATAAAGGTAATGTCTGCTATGTCACTGCCAAGCTAACTTGACCCACTTGTTAGCTGACAGCTGGGACTCCAGGGAAGCTACCACAGGACTAGCTTGGAAAAAAATCTCAGAAGGCAATGTGGTGCAATGAAAGCTGCAATTCAGCATGGAATCCATATTACAACTTTAATTACATAATGTGTTTATTTATTTTCTATCTCTAGAACAAACATAGCAGAGTAGTTAAAAGCACAGTCTCTGGATCTAGATTGCCTGGGTTCAAAGCCTGACATCAGGCTTTACAATCTGTGGACCTTGGTCCAGGTAATCTCTTTGGGACTCACTTTCCTTATCTAAAATACTATGAGGCTGTTCTGAATTTCAAATGAGGCAATACCAGTAAAATGCTTACAATAGTAATTGGCTCATAATAAGCACTTAATAATTGTTAGTTATCATTCCAGAAGAGTGGTTTTTTTTTTCACTGTTAATGCTCAGTGCTTAGCAGAGTAGCTACTTCCTAAATGTTTGTTGAATGAATGAATGAATGAATGAATAAATGAATGGATCTACCGCTAAATAGGTCTATGACTTAGGGTATATTGTTTAACCTCTTTGAAAATGTATTCTGGTGCCAGGCACCGTGGCTCATGCCTGTAATTGCAGTGCTTTGAGAGGGCAAGGTGGGCAGGAGTTCAAGACCAGCCTGGCCAACACGGTAAAACTTCATCTCTACTAAAAAAAAAATACAAAAAGTTAGCAGGGTGTGGTAGAGCACTCCTGTAGTCCCATCTACTTGGGGAGACTGAGGTGGGAGTATCGCTTGAACCACAAGGCAGAGATTGCAGTGACATGAGATCATGCTACTACATTCCGGCTTGGCCCACAGAGTGAGACCCTGTCTCAAGAAAAAAAGAAAGCAAGAAAATATGTTCTGGGTATTTGGGATATAATGTATAAGTCACAGCATTTTTGGAAAAATTACACAAAATAAAAATGTGAAATAGGTGCTAAAGTCCAGAGTTTCAGAGCAAAGGCTTTCAACTCAGGCACAAATCATCTTGAATCTTACTCTGCCACCAGGTATGACCTTGGATAAACCACTACTCCTCTTTGAGCTTCAGTTTCCTCAACTGCAAAATAAAGATCACAATTCTCATCTTAGAAGATTTATGTGAATATTAAATGAGACATGCATGTGCTTTGACTTTGAACACTGTTCTCTTAAAAATAGTTTGTTACTTTGGGAAAGAACTTTATAAGCTTGAGGTCACCATAAAAATGTAAATTATTGGATTTAAACAAAACATTAATTGAAAATATGGGATAATTATGCACAAGATGCTGAATTACAGTGCAGATATGTAGAAATCACAATGTTCACCAGGGAGCATCTTTCTATGAGGAAGCCCTGTCTGTTTAATACTCTCTGATTGAATGAATTTTTAGAAAAGAGGGTTTGACTTTTTATCGAGTAGGCCATTTTCTATTAAATTCTCTCATAAGGTAGCACCAAATGAGAATCTAATTGTATCCTGAAAATTTAGACAAGACTGAAGGGAACTAGGGAATCAACTTTTTGTTTAAATAAAATAGTTTGATAGTTACTTTGACAAGACAAATTGTGATAAAGCAACTGTCAGAGTGCTAGGGTGACAGAGAAAGTATTTTTTGACACAAGAAGTATAACTTACCTAAAAACAAAGATTTATTTATTATAATCTAGATATCTACCTTGTTTCTAGTTTCCTAATTATAAGGCAGAGTGATGAAGAACACTAAAATTATTTGAATTTTAATGTTTAATGAGCATAGCATTTTTATTCCTGTGATATAAAGTTACTTTTTTTTTCTATTTGATGTGAAGAAACTGTCTTCTTAGGAACTCAAAATGTTCCCTATGTAGAAACTAGGAACATTGCATCTCGCAATGACCACTTAGTTGGTAGTGGAGAGAGGAAGAAAATCGTGATCTCTGTGCTATCGTCCCTTACCCTCCAGACCCTGTTTCTTAACTGCTCTCCTCTTATCTTTGTAGTCATCACCCTGGCCTCCTTGCTGTATCTCCAACTCAACGGGCACACTCCTACTCTACGGCCTTTGCATTTGTTTCTACTACTTAGAACTATATTCTCCCAGATATCCACAAGACTAACTCCCTTACCTCTTTAGATGCTTAAATAGCACCTTCTTGATGAAGCCTTCTTTAGTCACCCCATTAAACAGTGTGACATTTCCAACTCCATTCAGCTTTCCTGACTCCATTTCCTGCTTACTATGTTTCCATTAAACTTACACAAATTTGATATCATTTGCAGAGTTTTACATATTTCTTTGTCTGTCTCCCCCAACTGCTCACAGTTAAGCTTGAAAAGGGCAGAGATTTTTGTGTGCTTTGTTCACTGTTACATCTATAACACTAGTATGTTAAAGGTATTTAATAAATATATGATGGATGAATGAATGAATAAACTCTCCAAATTAAGACAAAAAAACAGCTGTAATTTTCTGCAGGAAGTTCCTGTTTCATAAATAAGGCAGTGACCTGGGATGTCAAATCAAATGTGGTTGGGTAGGTTGCTTGGGTACTGTTCCCCAAATGCAGAATTTCAGATTCTTCTCTCTCTGGTTGAAACATAGTATACTAGGTGAAATCACATTCCCTTGAAATGCATGGCTACCCAAAAACCTGTGAATCTAACCCTATTTGGAAATAAGGTCTTTGCAGATGTAATCTAGTTAAATGAGGTCATACTAGATTAGAATGGGCCCTAACTTATGGCTACTGTTTATAAGGAGATAGACACACAGGAAGAATGTCGTATGGCAACAGTGGCAGAGATTAGAGTGATACGTCTCCAAAGAAAGGAACACTAGGATTGCTGGCAACCACCAGAAGCTAGGAAATGCAATAAAGTATCCTCCTCTAGAACCTTCAGGGAGAGCATGGCCATGCTGGTGTCCTGGATTTGGGGATTTTAGTTTCCAGAACTGGGAGAAAATACATTTCTGTTGTGTTAAACCACCAAGTTTGTGCGAATTTCTTATGGTAATACTAAGAAACTAATACATATAGAAACAGGGTTCATTCATTTTGTCATTAATATATAGTGTAAACATTTTTTGACCATCATACAGTATGTTAGGCACTGGAGCTGTGATTAATGACCTAGTTCTCTCTGTCCTCAAGGAGTTTATACCCTAGTGACAGAGACTAAAGAAGTATTAATATATGGAAAAGTATTGTAATGAAAGTGTTATAAGAGAAACTCAGAGAGCATGGAAGTGGAGTATATCATCTAGCCTAGGGGATAACATGTCAGAAAAGGCTTTTATGACACATAACTCTTATTTTTAAAAATTTCAACTTTTATATTAGATACAGGGATATATGTGCAGGTTTGTTACATGGGGATATTGTGAGATACTGAGGTTTTGGTTACAGATTCCACCACCCAGGTAATGAGCATGGTACCTGATAGGCAGTTTTTCAACCCATGCCCGCTTCTTGCCTTCCTCTCTAGTAGTCCTAGGCATCTGTTGTTCTCATATTTATGTTAATGTGTGCTCAATGTTTAGCTTCCACTTATAAGCAAGAACATGCGGTATTTGGTTTTCTGGTATTTGGTTTTGTTGTGTTAATTTGCTTAGGATTATGGCCTCCAAATGAATCCACATTGCTGCAAAGGATAGGATTTCATTCTTTTTATGGCTACATAGTATTTCATGGTATATACATACTACATTTTCTTTATCCAATCTACCATAGATGGGCACCTAGGTTGATTTTGTTTTTTCTTTTGTAAATAGTACATGCATGAACATATTAATTCATGTGTCTTTTTGGTAAAATAATTATTTTCTTTTAGGTGTATACCTAGTAATGTGATTACTGGTTCAAATCATAGCTCTGTTTTAAGTTCTTTGAGAAATCTTCACACGATTTTCCACAATGGCTAGACTAATTTACATTCTCAACAACAGTATATAAGTGTTCCATTTTCTCCACAGCCTCATCTGTTGTTTTCTGACTTTTTAATAATAGCCATTCTGACTGGTATGAGATCCATATCTCATTGTGGTTTTGATTTGGGTGTCTCTGAGGATTCATGATGGTGAGCATTTTTTTCAGATGTTTGTTGGCTCTTGTATGTCTTCTTTTCAGAAGTGTCTGTTGGTATCCTTTGCTCAATTTTTTGCTTTTTGTTTGTTCATTTATTTAAGTTTCCTACAGATTCTGGATATTTGTGCTTGCATTGGAAAAGTTCTGGATTTGTTCAATGCCTAATTTGTGAATACTTTCTTCCATTCTGTAGGCTGTCTACTCTGTTGACAGTTTATTTTGCTGTGCAGAAGCTATTTAGTTTAAAAAGGTTCCACTTATCTATTTTTGTTTTTGTTGCAATTGCTTAGTACTGGTACAAAAACACACATAGACCAATGGAACAGGATAGAAAACTCAGAAATAAAGCCATACACCTGCAATTGTCTGATCTTTGACAAGGTCAAGAAAAATAAGCAATGGAGAAAGGACTCCCTATTCAATAAATGGTGCTGAGATAACAGGCTGGCCATATGCTGAAGACTGAAGCTGGACCCCCACCTTTCATGATATACAAACATTAATTCAAAGGGAATAAAAGATTCAAACGTAAGCCTTCAGAAAAATGCAAGACTTTAAAAAGAAGACAATCTAGGAAATACTCTTCCTGACATTGGCCTTAGCAAAAATTTTTGGCTAAGTCTCCAGAAGCAATTGAAGAGGTAACTTTTAAATAAACCATTTAGTTAGGGAAGGCAATAGCATTGCAGGCAGAGGAAAGCATATGCAAAGGGACAGAATCAGGAGAGAATGTGGTGTTATTTAGAAAATGCTTGACAATTGAGTTCAGCTGTAGTTGTGATTGAGTGGTTTCAACTGGAGTATGTTGCATAGGAACAAGCTGGAATAATTCAGGTGAGACATATAAAGGTTCTAACTAAGACAGCGTAGTAGAATCTCCTAGAAATCAACTGGTAGTTCAAAACTGCCTGGGATTTCCAAAGTTATCTTGACTCTGGTGTTTAATTGACTGGTTTTGGACAAGGATAGAAAAGGAGAGAGGCTTCCTTATAAAAACATGTATTCTTTTGTAAGGTGAGAGTCATTACAAAGACTTGCAATTCAGAATTTCATGTTTTAGCAATTGTGTGCATGATTGAAACTGTGTGTAAGAGAGATAATCTAAGTGATGGTGGGATCTGAGATATATCCATTTTAAAAGGGTGACCTTTAAAGGATTGAGTGGTAATAGAACACATACTGGATTAAAATCTTGAGTCTGAGTTCATATCATAGTTCTGTTCTATTTTTAAAAAACTGTTGTAATTTTATCTTTTGGAGTGTTACTCTCCCTCTTTGTGAGTTAATATTTGCTTTACCAGTATCACAATATTGTTTTGGGGATAAAATGAAATAAAATATTTAAAACGCTTGTGAGTTTTCAACTCTTATGAAGTACTATACAAATATAAATTATTATAAGAGATATTTCAACTGTAAGGGTGCTTCTCAACTACGTGACCAACCCTAAGATTCTGTGATTCATGTTTATATTTAGGTACCCACCTAAATCAAAATGTACTTGATTCCCATTTTTCAAGCATGCTAATGTCATGAAAACTGATTTTAAGTTCTACAAGACTTTAAACTTGAGGTATGGAACCTGTATAACTTCCCTAGAAATCTCTCATAAATGCCTACAAACCTGGTGCAAAATTGCTGGTAAAAAGCTTTTGTTAGAGATATGAATAAGTGAGTGACAAACACAAAAGATAAATAAATGACATTAAATATTTCTGTAGTCTCACTGTTGGATTTTAATCCTGCTGAATTCTTTCAGGTGATTTACATTATTTCCATGAATTAAATGGTCTATTTTTTGCCTTTGCTATAAATATGTAGAAATGTAAAGTCTGGAGGGGTCAAGACTAGCTATTTGTTTAATCCTGTGTTAGTCCACTGACTTTCTTGTTGTTTTAAGTCAATTTAATTGCCTGCCTTTTAAAAATCTCTCTTTCCTTATCATTACTATTATTTTTTGAGATGGGGTTTCGACTGTATTGGCCAGGGTGGATCTGAACTCCTGGGCTTAGGTATCCTCTCTCCTCAGCCTCTGGAGTAGCTGGGGACTATAAATTCACATCGTTGTGCTTGTCTGTGCTTCCTTTTTTTTTTAACTTCCAAATTATTTTTATATCATAATGATCTGTTTAATTTTCCTTCTTCACTAGACTCTAGGATCCTTGAAGACAAGCATTGTGTATATTTTAAGTCCTTGAAACTGTAAATAAGGGATAAAAAACCTTTTTCTGTCTACCTCCTTAGGTTCATTCCCTGTAAATTAAACTGACAAAAGACATATTACAAGAGAAAAACAAACTAGTTCATTAATGCATACATTGTGTAATTGAAAGTTGGGGTGGGAACTTGGATTTATGTAGCATTTTAACAAAGAACAGTAAATTTGTAGAGAAGGGACAAGACAAAGAAAAATAGGCATTTAGGGGTAGCAAACTGTAAATACATGAGGAAACTAATGGAAAATAAGGGTTGTTTTAATAAGATTTGTTACATTATTCTGGAACATCTTTGGGTTAAGAGTCAAGAATTGGCTCCTATAATTAAAAATCATCCTTTTAGACAAGATGAGGGCAGACAGTTTGTTCTTTGTTTGCTTTTCCTCAGTTGCCTTCAGCTCACAATAATTCTTATGTCAAATTGGAATATTTTGAGGTGGCATACTCTGAATTCCTTCAGCACACAGAATGTGTTCTTCATATATAATTGTTAAATGAAATGAAAGTATTTGTGAAAAAGAGATTTTCACAGGATTCAGCAAACATTTATGTTTTAAATTTTGTTTCATCAGTAACCATTAGCAAAAAATCAGTAAGCACCCATAGTGCCATGAAAAAGACTGAACTGGTCTGTGATTTTTATTTAGACACAGTGGATTTATAACATCAAACACCTTTTCTCATTCTGAAAATACACAAATGTTTTAGTGGGCTTATATTATGAACTTGTGTTTGCAGAAAATCATGTTTGATTTGTGCATTTTTCTTAATACAATTCTTGGAATTTTTATTTCAGTTTCTTTCAAAAGCAATCACATTCTTAGTCACTGGCATGAAAATAGGTCACTGTGATAGTTTTGTCAGAATACAAATGCACAGGGAATTGATATTTGGGGCTAGATCTGACTTAGATAAGTTCTCATTGTAAAAGTATTATGGAGCAATTTGTCTTACCCATAAATCTCTCAGTTTTTGATAAAAGATTTATCATTCAGAGTACCCAGGCAAAGGAATTGAAAAGTCTTATTTACAGGTCTCTTAGAAACTGATTATTTATTATTAAGCATTTGTTAGTCTTGTATGTATATTTAAAAAATCAAGTTTCCTAATTTAAGAAGATATATTAATAAAAATTTAAAGATGCTTTCATGTGGATCTCCAAAGTGCTGAGCTAAGCCTTATCACCTGAAGCTGAGGAGTCTTGGTGACCAGCATAAGATACTTTAAAATCAAGATGAAATTCAGATGAGAGAGGAAACATATGCCACAAGAAGAGAAGTAGATACCTGTGGTAGGATATTCTAGGCTTGGGAAAAAGTGTGAGAATAGTGTTAGATGAGTAAATGCAAGTCAGGTTTGTGAATTTAATTGGCCACAGTAGAGTATATAGTGGTAGTGGGAAGGGAGGCGTAGGGAGAGCTGGGTTAGAGTTGCATATAAAGTTGAAGAATTTCAACTGTATTATTTATTTAGTTGAGAAATTTTGAAAGAATTTTGCAAGGTGTTGTAGGGATCAGTTATCTACTTCAGGAATGTGAGTTTTGAAATAATGTCAAGAAATGATTTTAGTGGCTAAAACTGGAGGAAGTAAAAAGAACCAGAAGATTGTCCTAATAATCAAGACCAGAGCTGAAAAGGAGTTGAGCTATACAGAAAATAGGAGGAGTTGAAAGGAGAGTGTAAACCCTGGAGAATGGGAAGACGAGAAATCTCCATATTGAGCTTTTTTGGGGCTCACAATGGGGCATGGGAGGAGTGAGCAGCATGAACTGAGATAATTTTCTTGTTCCGCCCTGAAGTTTAGCAGAGCCCTGGAACTAACCTGCAATGCAAAGGAGGAGATTCAAAAGGAGCTGGTGAGATGCAGAGATTATCTTCTTCTTTACTTTGGGGATTGGTTAGAGATAAGAACATTTCTAATTGCCTATGGCAGTGTGGCCTGTCCCCACTTTCTCCCCTGTTCTTGCCTTGTACTATCACCTTCTGTCTAAGGTTCCTTTTATGGCAGGACCTTAAAATCCTCTTAGGGCATTGTAAAGCAATGAAATTTGAAGTCCCCCAACCACCTGAACATACCCTTCCTGTCGACCAAGGACATTCCGAAGTTGAGACAGAAAGGTTCTAACTAAGACGGCATGGTAGAATCTCCTAGAAATCAACTGGTAGTTCAGAACTGCGGTGGGTCAGACATGCCTCAGAGCTGACCAGCATTAACATCAACACAGACCTTAGGCTGATAGAACAGAGTCTTTAAGTCTGATTAGAAACATATACAGTTTACTCTTTTTGAAGCCTGCTACCTGGAGACTTCATCTGCATGTTACAACCTTGCTTTTCACAATCCTTTCTCATAACCTAGACATTCCTCTCTACTGATTCCAGGTCTTTAGATAGTAACTCTTTTAGCTAAGTGCCAATGAGAAAATTTTTGAATTCACCTATGACCTGGAAGGCTTCCCATCCCCCCCTCCCCTGCCACCCCCACCCTGCTTCCAGTTGTCTTGTCTTTCTGGACTAAACCAGTGTACATCTTACATATATTGATTGATGCCTTATGTCTCCCTAAAATATATAAAACCAAGTTGTAGCCTGACCACTTTGGGCACATGTTCTCTGTATCTCCTGAGGGCTGTGTCAGGGGCCATTGATACTCATATTTGGCTAAGAATAAATCTCTTCAAATATTCTATAGAGTTTGACTCTTCATCAACAATATCTACCTTGAGAGATGCTTTGGAATCATTATGGCCAATTCTAATGTTTCTACATTTATCTATATGTTTTTTTCTTTCCTTCTTTCTTCATTTTATGGCTTTGAGGTCCTATCAGATATTAGCAAATATCCGGACAGTAAAGAAATAATGGAGTTAAATCAGATATCTATTCTACGTAATTACAGCAAAGCATACCTACTCACATTTTGTAGTGAAGGCAATAGCAGTTTTCACCTTACTTTAGCAAGTTACTTCTAATTCCATGCCTTTAAGATATAAAGAGACAGTTGATGTAATCGGATGAGAAAGGTCTTTTATTTGATCAGATGTTCAACTTACTTCCCTGATGCTAAATAGGAAGAACATTGAGATATGAGTCATTAATGAACTGTATGACACTGGGCAGATCCTTTAACTCCTCAATGCCTTAGTTGCCTAATACTTAAAGGTTGTACTGAGGGAAATTAAAGAGATAGTAGATGTGACAGTGCTTTGATAATTTTTAATAGCAGATGCAGAAATGCTGAACATTAGTTTTTGTTACTGTTGTAGGCCTGATTGCTACAAGTTCTCAGGTTAGATTAAATCACTGAACTAGAGATTTGTTTGTCCTCCTCTCTGTATGCTTTTCCTAACATTAATGACTATTTTCCTGTAAGTCAGTACAGTCAGTCCTCAATGATCAGCAAATCGGTTGTGATGGAAGAGATAGAAATGGGACTCAGACCAAGTAGAATTTCTAACTCAAAACCCATACACTTTGTACTATGCTTCTGCCTCCATCGCTTCTTAGAGAGGAGGACAGAGAGGGAAAGTGAGAGATGGAGAGAGAAAGGAGAAAGGGAGAGGGAGTGAGTGGAAATTAGAGGACCGTTACTTGTCACCTTCAAATCTCGATTCAGGGGTGTCAACATCTGGAAGGATGAATCACTGATCTTAAAAGCAACTGAATCCAAAGATTTATATTTCATCTGTGACTAGACGGGTTGAAGTTTACTGTTCTTTATTTGTAAAGTTTTCATCTACAGCATGAATGAATAGATGGATGGAGGGGGAGAGTGTAAGAAAACAGATAAAATGTCATGGGAATTTAGATGATGGACATAATTTTTATGGTTAGGAAGATAAGTAAAAACTTTTCATTTAATTCATTAATTGATCAGTCATTATTTTATATAGTGATTCAAGAAATATTGATATGTTCTCTGTGCCAGATGCTGGAGATATAGCAGTTAATATAATAGCTGTAGTTCTCTCATGGAGCTTATTATCTACTAATGAGATGGTTCCCAAAAGACTAATAAATTACACTTTTGGTAAATGCTAGAAAGGAGAAAAGGAGTGACCTGGCCTAGTAGTGAGGATAAGTGTTCATAGAATAGGTGGTATTTTAGTGGGATCATTTTTTGAGGTTTGAGCTAGAAAAGTTCCAATAATTTATCTGATTCACAGATTGTTTTCCTAGGGCATAGAACCACAAGCTTATTTACTTTTTTACCTGGCCAATCAGTGTAATATTGAGCAGGGTACTCTTACACAATAAGGAATAGCCTTCACTTCCCTTTATATACCTGAAGAAAATCTTCACAAGGGACACCTTATTTCTGAGGAGGTCTTGGCTAAGATAAGGGAACTTACTTGTTGGGGTTGAATTATCCTTTGTATAGTTCATGGGATATTAACAATATTTTACCTTAAGCATGTATAGAATTTAAATTATTAACAGCTTATGAGGTTATTTGTGATCCATACATTGTGAGTACGTATATATATATATATATATATATATATATATATATATTTTTTTTTTTTTTTTAATTGCACTTTAGGTTCTGGGGTACATGTGCAGAACATGCAGGATTGTTGCATAGGTACATACATGACAATGTGGTTTGCTGCCTCCATCCCACCGTCACCTATATCTGGTATTTCTCCCCATGTTATCCCTCCCAATCCTCCCTACCCTCCACTGTCCCTCCCCTATTTCCCCCCAACAGACCCCAGTGTGTGATGTTCCCCTCCCTGTGTCCATGTGTTCTCATTGTGAATACTTTTAATAAATCCTTGACATAATGACTTACAATTACTCATTTAGATATTTATCTCTTCCACTAGACCCTTGATCTACTAACATAGTGCCTAAAACCTACTAGACATTCATTATTTTCTTTCACAAATGAATGACATAATATATAGTAGTAATATTTCTCTACCAAAGATATTTGGTCTTTGCAAGCATCATTCTACTTGCTAGAGATCTAGTAGTAAATAAAACAGACAAAGCCTCTACCTTTGTGAGGTAGAGATGGGCAACAAAAAATAAATGAATTAATATTGAATATGCTATAAGTTTTATCGTATAGTTCAGGTGCTTCAAGAAGCAAACACCAAAACATAATGAGATGGTATAAGAAAGAGATTTACAGGGGGAGATACCTGTGAAAGATAAAGGGGAAGGAATAGGACTAGATAGGAGAGGCTTTAGGCTATTAGGCGAGTCCTAAGCCAGTGAGATGGGAGGGAGAAGAAGAAGGTTTAGGGAGAAAGAATCTCAGATTGTAGCAGTTTTAAGGAAGTTTCAGCTAAGTCAATGGGTAGTTCCTAAGTCCAAGTTGTCTATTAAAGAAATACTAACTCATCAGGAATAGTCTTACAGTGTTATTCCTGCTGTGCTCAAACAGTTTGGGGAAGGCATGGCCTCAGAGAATGCAGAGGTGAATGTAGGCAGTTTGGACTGTCAGTCAATTTGCTCCCCAAGAAAGTTCTTTTGAAAGAGATCTGAGTGGCTTAGTTTCTCCCCTGCCATGGTTATAGAGGAAAAATATATAAGAAAAATGAAATTGAATATATAAGAAAAATATATAAGAAAAATGAAATATATAAGAATAATGAAATTGCCATTTTAGATAATTTGTCCTGAGAAGGCTTCTTGGACAAGATAACATTTGAATATGGATCTGTGTAAAATGTGGGGGGAAAACCCATTTGGAGATCCTTGAAAGGAGATCCTCGGCAGAAGAAAGTATAATACAAAGGCTCTGAGGGAGAGGATGTTTGGTGTGCATGATAAGGAAGGAGAAGACAAGTGTGTCTGGAGCACAGTGAGTTAGGGGGAGAGTGGTGAGACATGAGGACTTATTCATCTGTTCAACAAATATTTGTTACCTGCCTCCTATATCCTAAGCACTACTCTAGGTACTTGGAATATGGAAGGGAACTATACAGACCAAAAAGTATGTCTTTACTGGGTTTATATTCTAATGGGCAAGGCAGATGATTGACAAGGTAAATAATTAGATTATGATCAGTGTTTAGGAGAGAGAATAAAGTAGAGATGAAAGATATGAAATGGTGAGTGGGCAGAAAGGATGATGAGAGCAGGTGTTATTGAAAAAGGGACTCTTTAATGAAAACCTTTTTAATGGAAATGTAAGTGAAGCTCAAACTAGGCCGTTATGAAAAAGGAAGATATTCTAGGTAGAGAGAACAAAAGATACAAAGCCTCTGAAGGCAGGAGTCTGCTTGGTGTGACAGAGGACCAGCAAGGAGGCAGCTGAAGAGGAGTCCATGATTGGAAATAGGAAATGAAATCAGAGCAGTATTGGAGGGCCAGATTATAAAGAAATTTTTGGATTATATAATTTCACTGAAGAGACTGTTTTCTGTGCCATGTATGGTGGCTCACACCTGGAATCCCAGCACTTTGGGAGGCCGAGGTAGGTGGATTACTTGAGGTCAGAAGTTTGAGATCAGCCTGGCCAACATGGTGAAACCCTGTCTCTACTGAAAATACAAAAAGAAAAAGAAAAGAAAAAGCCAGGCTTGGTGTTGCACTCCTGTAATTCTAGCTACTCAGGAGGCTAAGGCAGGAGAATTACTTCAATCTGGGAGGCAGAGGTTGCAAGTTGCAGTGAGCAGAAATTGCTCCACTGCACTCCACCCTGGGGACATAGCACACCCATTATCTGCCAAAAAAAAAAAAAAAAAAAAAAAAAAACCAAAAAACTGATCTCATAGGTGCCCATAGATTAAGAGAAAAGCTGGAGGCATTAAATCAGAATTGTGTAAACAATTCTGCTCCCTGGTCTTTGATGCCTTATTTTACCAGCTCCTTTGCCTGCCTAGTAGAAGAAGAATCTGTACTGGGGCAGGTTGCCAAAAATATAAAAAAATCAACATTGATGTTATCTTGGAAAGAGAGAATGGGGAAAATTGAACTTAACTAAGTATTTGTATTCAGTGCTAAGGTATTGCATTTTAGAGTTGGAAGGCTCTCAGATTGAACTAGTGTGATCTTTATTTTTATTGATGAGAAACGGGCTGTAGAAGTTGAACAGTTAGAGACCAGGGTCACAGAACTAGTTAGTGGCAGATCTAGGACTAGAATCCTTGGGTTCTAAATTCCAGATCAGTGCTTTCTCCTGAACCACAACTGTCTCTCAATATCAGAGCATGAACCCAGAGTACTTGCAAAGGACTTACATATTGTGGGAGGATAGATAGGGTAGTAGAGTTGAGCTTGTTTTCTTACATAAGCCTTTTCCATTGAGGACAAGAACAACTGAAGGACTCCTTCTCACCTCTCCCTGGAGAGCCCTTCTATCCCTCGCTTGTTTGCAATTGTTCATTTAGATTATAAACTGATTGAGGAGGGAATGTGCTGATTTTGTGGTTCACATCTTACTAAGGCCTCCCTGGTCCTCTGGTAACTGATCTTATTTGACTGATAATTGAAAATCATCACAAATGTTAATAATATTAGTCCCTTAACTGAAATTCATGTAACCTGGCTCAGCAGACATTTTATGCTTGTTATAGGCTTCCTGTTGGGACCACTGGGGCTGATCCAGGGAAAATGTGATCAGAATGGGCTTAAATGGAAATAACACATAATAAGATTGGCTTGACACTGAGGTTTTGAGTTGCAATACTGTGTTCTAAAATGCTTAGTTGCAATAGGAGGTCTTTGTGATGATTCCAAGGGTATTATATTCAAATTGTGTTTATTTTATTTTATTATTATTTTTTTTTTGCTGCATGGCTTAGCTATCTTAATAAAGGTATCTTAGTATACTCTAATATACCAAATATAAAATTTGGAAGAGAGAGTGAAATTTGAAATTTTTCTTAGCCATATGTGTGCTCATGAGGACATGCTATCCTTTGTCGCAGTCATTCATTCAGTCATTTAGTCATTTATTCTGAAACTGATACATGGAAAATATTATGGGCTTTGGAGTCAGAGAGTCTAGCTTCCATTCCTGCTTTGTTGATTACCATCTGTGATTTTCAGTAGGTTACTTAACTACTTTGAACATTTTTTTCAAGAATGAAATGAACATCTATTTGATATGGTTCTAAAAAGAATAAAACTAGGTAAGTTCTATAAAATATTGAATAATGCCTATCCACAGCGGGCACCCCATTACTAGTAGCTATACACTATTACTAGAGGCATAAACAGAGTATTGTGGAAACTCAGAAGAGGTAGAGAATGCCTGATGACATAAGAAAGGACTTCTTGGAGGAGGTTACTTTTGAAATGGATTTTGAAGGATAAAAAGCAGTCGACCAGATGTAGAGGGCATGGAAGGGCAATCAAGCAGAAAGAATAGTTATGTTAGAGTCTATGGGTAGAAAGGAGGCTGGAGAGATAGATGAGTGGGTGAAACAGTCTGTATAAAATTTGATATAATTTGAGTAGTGATAAGAAAATTCCATTCCCTACCCCATTTATAAATATCTCCTTCATCTAAGTGCCAAGATATTAATTTGTGAAAATATAAGCTTTCATTCTTTTTATATTTCTTTCAAAATGGAAATACTCTCTCAGAATATAAAATTGACTCATTTAAATAAAAATTTGACACAGGTAATGTGTCTGTGTGCCAAGCATTGTGTTAAGCACTGAGAATTACATTAAAAAAGATTTGAACTTACCCACTGGTAACTCACAAAATAATGGGAAGGTCAATCCAGAAGTCACTAGCTCAAATGCTACTGCTGAGGAATAAAAAATATAGAAGGAGTAGTTTTTTAGTTAAAGCTTAAAAGATAAATAGGATTTATAATTGTTTTAAATAATCATTAGTACTTTAGAGAGAATTTGTTGAACATGATGTGAGTAGGTTGGCAAATACCTGGGAGGTAGGCTGGGTGGGGGAGTTATGGCTTTTGTTTCACAATTGTGCCTTTGGCTAGCCTTCCTCTTAAAAAAAAGAATGCAATTGTTTATGTAGTCTAAAAAGACATCTGAGAGGGTAAGCTCTGTTTTCCATCCTCATTAGTGCAATATATGTAGGGTTGATGTTTGACACGAAAATATGAATTATGGATGAGCAATAGGGATGAGATGTTGTCATGCTAAAAATTTAATTACTATACACTATATTGCTGATGAGACAGCAAATTGAATATTACTGACAAGTTGTCTCAACAGTGAAATGTGTTTGATGAAATGTCCAGTCGATGATGAGATAATGAATTATACCATTAGAACCATGATAACTGTAGCTATGAAAAACAAGTGCCCAGAGGAAGTTGAAGTTACATAAATGAATCTTTGAAGATTTTTTTTATAACAAAAATAATATACCTGATGACATTGGAATTGAACTTTTAAAAATATGCACTTTTTTTTTTTTTTTTTTAGTTTCACCCATGTATGGCATTAATTCTGAGGTTTGTTAATTAGGGCGGGATCAGCACATTTTTTCTGTAAAGGGCCAAATAGTATTTTAGGCTTCGTAGGCCATATGGTCTCTGTCATAATCACTCAATCTACCATTGTAGAATGAAAGCATTCATAGACAACAAATAATGGGTAAAGCTGTGTTTC
>CAUYQU010063156.1:0-27500 GCA_963574635.1 Cheracebus regulus
TTAGTTGTCTTACTAGAAGGGTTATTCCACTCCTCTTTATTTGTGTTCAGACGTTTGCTCATCCGTTCTCACCTCCCCTCCTCTGTCTTTCTGTCTCTCCCATCCCCCCTCCTTCCCCCCCTCCCCTCCTCTGTCTTTCTCTCCCCCCCATCCCTCCCTCCCTTCCCCTTCCTCCCCTGTTGTTCTCCTCTGTCTTTCCTGTGTCTGTGACTCCATTACTCAGAAATGCCAGCAAGAGCAGCTGGAGCTTGGAAAGAAACGCCAGCGTCCTGTGCTGCTGCCCTGGCCTCCTCCCGCCGGTGAGCCCGCCGCGCCCTGGCTGGAAACCGGCCTCTCCTCTGGGGTCCGCTGCTCCCCTCCCCCTGACTCAGAAGAATGAGTCGGGAGGGAAGAGCAGCTCCAGTTAGGGACGGGGTCCCCTGTGCTGCTGCCTTTTTCTCAATCACTTCTATCACGTTTGCCAAATTCCCTGCAAAGCTCTGTTCCCTCGTTTGACAACGCGCAGGGGCAGGAGAGATGAATTGCTAAATGGTGGATCCAACAGGGCTGGGAGGCTCCGCAGAACGAGGCTGTGTCAAGCAGGGCTCCCTTCCCCAGCAGGCCCTTCAGCCTGCCTTTGAACCTGTGCCTCACGAGGCGATAGCCCGTGGCCATGCCGCAGGCCTGCTTACGTTACAGGAAGCAAAATGCCAATTCCTCCTACCCCTTCCCCACCGGCAGAAACCCTGCTAATTCTTTTTAAGAAAGGGAGAGAGATCATGTGTAGAAAACCTTTTTTTGTTGTTTTTTTTTTTTTACAATTTATTTCCTGTTGTTAATCTTTAAAAGTGAGCTTCTGGCTAACGGCAGGGTTTCAGTGGTGAAACTTTGACCATGTGAACACATAAATAAATATTTACAGTCTTTGGCAAAACACATGACGTTTCATCAACCTATACGAGAAATTTGTTTAGAAAAACATAAATAACTTACAAAAAATATGGTACATTCTAAATATTCACATCATCATCATTCCCACACCATTGTACGGTTGGCCCCACAGCACGGAAACAGAAAACCTGCACGCTGTTGACAGTCGCTACATTTAATGAAGTCTCCCAACGCTTCGTTGGTCTCGGGAATACAGCTCCACACAAAAAAGTAAAAAGTGCAGCAAAACAACAACACAACAACGAACCTCAAAGGAAACAACAAAAATAATTTTATCAAAACGCAAGTGTACATTAAGACTAAAGTTACGGGCCGTTCCTATTTGGCATAGAAATGTGAAGACTAACAGAAAGGGGAAAACGATTTGCCCCTATCGGACAGACGTCTCTTACTAAACCCTTTATGTGGAGTGGGATGAGCGACTATTTCCTGCAGAAAGTTCATGCAACTTAAAGCGAACAAACAAAAACAAACAAAACTTGTGCATATTACACATGACTGGTTATTGGGTGTGCCTGGCAGGAATAAATGCCGATTCATTTTCAGCGTCTGAATGAAAAGAATTCCAGATACAGCAGATAGATAACAGTAAGAAATATTGAATTAAAATCACTGGCAACATTATATATTAAGGTTCCATTATAAACTCCTCATTATTCTCTGTTTATTCTGTTACAGCTTATAGCATACTTCATCAGGACAACCTAATAGTATAAAGCCTCATATTTTCACAGGATTATATACTCGTTATATGTTTGTTTCTAGAAATTATACTACATATGTGTTACTAGGCGTATTTAAAATAAGTTATTGGTAAATGGTGCTGCATTCTATATTCATTTAATAAATATTAACAAAACATTTATAACTGGAACCTTATTGAAATGTGTTATCAAATCAGGTAAAAGCAATTTTCTGCAGTTACCAAAGCCTAGTTATGCGTTCGATGCCAAGTGCCTTTTCGGGATTGTGCCTCTGCTTTGCCTCCTCTGGGGCAGCAGCGCTGGCGAAGGAAGCTCAGGCAGGAGGCCCCGCCCCCGACGGAAGGAAGCTCAGGCAGGAGGCCCCGCCCCCGACGCCCCGGCAGCACCGGCGGCAGCTGAAGCCAGCACGCTTTGCTCTGCTAACCTTTTACTTAAATGACGTTTTGCCAAATCCACATCTGGAACCGCGTCACACCCATTTTGCAAGGATATTTGTTCTTTGATGAAACTGCATGTCTACTGCACATGAGGGCTTTTATTGTCGGACAAAAGGAGAGTGGATAAGGGGCGTTCTTTTGTTTTTGTAACTGTTTTACGTGTTCCAATTAGTTAACTGGCAGCTATGTCATTGCTAATGCCTCTTGTCTTCTAATCTCTCCTCACTATAACATCACTTCAAATTGGAACTGAACCTTCTTTATAACTGATTTAACAGGATTCGTGTGTCATTGGAGAGCAGCTCTAATTCAAGAATAGTGACAACTTTAAGCACCAAAAGTAGTTCAGCAATATTTTCCATGCTTAATTTATCATAATGGCTTATGCACAATATTCCCTTCAACTTCATATACACATAAATACAATAAGTAATTACATTTTATATGTAAACGTCATTCTTTTTAAACAAACATGAAAAAGCAATGTAATGGCATGCCCAATTTTCACTCCACATAAAGTCTTATATGTCACCAAACTGGATTCCTCTAGTGGGTTAGATGTTCATTTCTGAGTTCCACTGATATTTATCCTCTGAAGGCACTTGGGTTTGGGGTTGCTGACAGGAGGTGAAGAACCATCAGAGTTAAGGTCAAGGGACAGGAGGTGCTGCTGGAGGAAGAAGCCGTAAGGACCACGATGAACTGAGGTGTCTAGGGACCATGGCATGCACAGGGCATTGCCGGAAATGCAGCAAATCTTGTTTAGACATCTACAAAAAAAAAAAAAAAAAAAGGAATAAACAGAATTAGGATAACTGGACCATCTGTAGTATTTTATTTTACCTAGAACCTGAAATACAATTACTTTAATTAAAAATGAGATCTACAATATGGTTGAATGGATGGATGGATAAATGGATGAGATGGGTGGATGGATGGATGGATGGATAGATGAGTGGGTGGGTAAATGGAGGAGATGGAGGGATGGATCAGTGTATAGGTGGGTGGATGAGATGGATGGGTGGATGGATGAGTGGGTGGGTGAGTGGATGAGATAGTTGGATGGTTGTATTGATGGGTGGGTGGGTGTATGAGATGGATATATTTGTGGATAAGATAGATGAGTAGGTGGAGGTGGATGAAATGGATGGGTGTATGGGTGGGTGGGTGGGTGGATGAATTAGATGGATATGTAGATGGGTGGGTGGGTGGATAAGATGGATGGATGGATGGGTGGATGGATGGATGGCTGGATGGATGAATGGGTGGATGGATGGATGGGGGATGGATGAAATGGATGGATGGATGGGTGGCTAGATGGATGGATGAGATGGCTGGATGGATGAGATGGATGGATGGATGGATGGGTGGATGGATGGATGTGTGGATGGGTGGGTGGATGGATGAGATAGGTAGGTGGATGGGTGGATGGATGGGTGGATGGATTGGGTCAATGGATGAGATGGTTGGCAGATGGGTGGATGAATGGATAGACGAGATGGATGGATGGATGGGTGGATGGATGAGATGGCTGGTTGGATGGGTGGATGGACGAGATGGATGGATGGATCGGTGGATGGGTGGATGGATGTGTGGATGCGTGGTTGGATGGATGGGTGGATGGATGAGATAGGCAGGTAGATGGGTGGATGGATTGGATGAATGGATGAGAAGTTTGGCAGATGGGTGGATGGATGGATGGGTGGATGGGTGGATGGATGGGTGGATGGGTGGTTGGATGGATGGGTGGGTGGATGAATGGGTGGATGAATTGGGTGAATGGATGAGATGGTTGGCAGATGGATGGATGGATGGATGGGAGGAAATGAGATGCCTTAAAAGGCATCCTAACATAAAGAGAAGAAAATCTCCACAGAAGCAGAGAAATCAAGGTTCTTGTCTTATTCTCTTTACTTCATACATGATTTTCTTTTTTTTTTTTTTTGAAGAATGTCACCTTGGCTCACTGCAACCTCCGCCTCCTGAGTTCAAGCGGGTCTGCTGCCACAGCCTCCCGAGTAGCTGGGATTACAGGCATGGGCCAAAACACTCAGCTAATTTTTTTGTATTTTTAGTAGAGACGGGGTTTTGCCCTGTTGGTCAGGCTGGTCTCAAACTACTGACCTCAGGAGATCCACCTGTCTTGGCCTCCCAAAGTGCTGGGGTTACAGGCGTGATTCACTGCCTGGCCCAATACATGATTTTCATTGTGTGATTTTTGAGATGCATCCTGAGCTTTATTTACTGCATCTGTGAAGGGAATGTTTTCATATCCACTTGAAGGTGTGGAATTAAGCAGAAGGGATTCAAGTTCTCTTCCAGGTCTATAATATTTTGATTCCAATATACTTGTAGCGAGTTAACTGTAGAGAAGCCCTTCCTTCTTCTCTTTCTGCCTGGCTGCCTGCCATTGCTAACACAAGAGGACCAATCTAACATGGCTTCAGGAGCCTGGAAGGGGGAGAAAATCAGGGAATATCTAGGATATGGCACAATGAGGATGGGTGGGACTGTTGATAATTGGAAAGTGTCCAACCAGAGGCATCTGAATGCAATTAAAAACAAACAGAAACAATCCAGGCTGACCAAACGAAATGGCTGCTTGGAACGTGCAGGGCATCCTGTGTGTTACTGAGATCAGGTTTATTCCCGAGGTACAGCTTTAGAACGCGGAAAAGCACACTGTGTACCCCTTCCCCTTCTGGGTGCCGCACGCTTTCCCCACTGGCCTGAGGCGCTCACACTCACACTCACCTCTGCATTCGTACTTGAGGTCTGAGAAATAGACCATTTCTTGAGAGAAGACAAACAGACCCAGACGCCCGCCTGCGTAGGTTTGATCATATATAGGTCCTGAGTCCGCCATGACCTGTTTTCCTTCATGCACTAAGACTCTAAAAATGATTTTGAAAAAGAAGAAGAAAGAAAGAGAACACAAACTCTGTGAAGGCTTCACCGGTGGTGGAAGGTCGGCCCCAGACGCAGGCTGTAGATTGGGAACCCAGCCCTCTGCCTGGGGCTTCAGCACCCCAGGGGGGCATTCCTGGCTGTTCCCTTCAAGCTGCAGCCACCCTGGTGCAGCAGTGAACCAGGGCACGCCTTCCTGCAACCGCACCATTGTCACAATCTGTGAGTTCACTTACAGTCACCCGGGCAAGGGCTTGAGAGGAGACTCAGCCTTTGCTGGGATGAGGAGGGAGCTTCCCCCTTCCTGGGAAGCCGCACCAGACTCTCCCCACTTCACCTAGTGCTGAAACCATGAGTTCACCGGCTTTCCTCCCCACTTTGGAAGCTGTGTGGGGGCAGGACCTAATGCACCACGTCCTCGGCGGGAGGATGGAGTGTAAGTGTGAATACAGGAGACCCCCCCCTAGGGAAATGTCTGGCCAGGCCAGCAGCCTGTACGTCACCCACACAGATCTACCCACTGCTGCTCAGGACTCACACCCTCCTGGCATTTGTGCAGAGTCAGCGTGATCTTGATGCTTATTAACTTTGCAAAAAAAAAAAAAAAAAAAAACCTTGATTTTAAATTGTCCACATTTTGTTTCAGTAAAAATCGATTACAAATGCTGTTAAGCCAGGAGAGAAGATTCTGTCAGGATAACGGTGTCACATTCAGCCATTTACATCATCAGAAACAGATACAACCCAGTCTCCAGTAAAGCAGCAGCTAACTCTGCAAAGATGCAGTGATTTTCATTGCAGGTGTTCTCTCCTGCCTAGGGCATTCATTAGGAGAAAATACGGTTATCATCCCAAAGTTCTTTTAAAAACAAAGCAGATTGTTCTCCTTTTCAACCATTTTGTAAAAACAAGTAATATTTAGTACAGATGCCGCGTAGAAAAGAGGAGGCAGCTAATGCTGAAAAATCCAGAGAAAACCAGGAGGTTAGAATTCACTTGAGCGGATTTGTCTGTTAATGCTCCGACCAGCATCCGACGGGAAGCCACGCGGAGAACCCCCGCACCCCCACCTCACCTCATGTAGCCGGTCTTGGGTCTGTGAGTCAGGTGCCACCTGTAGGCTGTGTAGTCCTTCCAGCCAATGTTCCTGGGGTCGTGCCATAGGGTCCGCACCTGAGGGAGAACACCGCAAGCCTGAGTGCCACTGGCACCCGGGGTCTTAACCACAGCTCCCTAACACCACGCAGGAAGCAAAACATGACTCTGCAAGTTCATTCTCAAGGCTCGTGGGGCTCCATCTCTCTCTGATGTGTTTATCTTAAAAACCTCTACTGTGGATCAAAGTCCATGGACAGGGAGTGTAACTCAGGGCTGAGACCCCGGCACCTGACCCTCACATTCCCAGACTGGAGAGCAGAGGGACCTGACCTTCAGACTCCCAGATTTGAGATCACTGGCGCCTGACCCTCAGATTCCTGGACCTGAGACCACAGGCGCCTGATCCTCAGATTCCCGGATATGAGACCACAGGCACCTGACCCTCAGATTCCTGGATCTGAGACCACAGGTGCCTGAGCCTCAGATTCCTGGATTTGAGACCACAGGCGCCTGATCCTCAGATTCCCAGATTTGAGACCACAGGCACCTGATCCTCAGATCCCCGGATTTGAGAGCACAGGTGTCTGACCCTCAGATTCTCAGATTTGAGAACATAGGCGCCTGACCCTCAGATTCCCAGATTTGAGACCACAGGCACCTGACCCTCAGATTCCTGGATTTGAGAGCACAGGCACCTGACCCTCAGATTCCTGGATTTGAGATCACAGGTGCCTGACCCTCAGATTCCCGGAGTTGAGATCACAGGCGCCTGACCCTCAGATTCCTGGATTTGAGAGCACAGGTGCCTGACCCTCAGATTCCCGGATTTGAGATCACAGGAGCCTGACCCTCAGATTCCTGGATTTGAGAGCACAGGCGCCTGACCCTCAGATTCCTGGATCTGAGATCACAGGCACCTGACCCTCAGATTCTCAGATTTGAGAGCACAGGCACCTGACCCTCAGATTCCTGGATTTGAGAGCACAGGCACCTGACCCACAGATTCCCGGATTTGAGATCACAGGTGCCTGACCCTCAGATTCCCGGATTTGAGATTACAGGAACCTGATCCTCAGATTCCTGGGTTCACGTCTGGACTTTCTGTTCCCTTGATACAGGACCTTGGGCAAAATATCTAAACGTTTGGATATTCAGTTCTTCCTATCTCTAATTTTTAAATTTTATTTCATATTATATCTTTGATCATTATGTTCTAGGCTCACTCCCTATCTCCAGAAGTCAGTAAAATAGGTTTAATTTGTAGGAGGATTAGCAACTGTGTTTAACTGCTAATTAGCAACTGCGTTTAGTTGTGACCCCAGGCATGCTGTCTATAATAAAGTAAGATTATTAAAATGACTGAGCCTGGAGTTGAAATTAATCAAAACAAAAGTGGGGTCTCCGGGAGGGCTCGTCCCACTGAAACACCCCATAGTGCAGCAGTACCGAGGACACGCGTGGGCCGGGTGGCCACGCTCACCTGCCCCGCTGTGTTCCCCGTGTGCCACAGTGCGTTCCTCAGGTGCTCGCCGGTCCCCGTGGTGGAGTTCACCACCTTGAGGGACACGCCGGAGTAGCCGTAGGCCCGTGTGGGCTGGTCCTCCCAGTAGGTCTGTGTGACCTGCTTCCACATCACCACGTAGAAGCGGCTGCTCGACTGGTAGCCAAAGACGAAGCCGGCATAGTCATCGTCCCGGTCGGTGTTTACGTAGAAGGTGCCGCTGAAGTCCACGGACCCGAACTCGTCAAAACCTGGGTGCAACACCATAACGCTTCGTTAGAAACACCTTTCAGGTGGCCGGGCACAGTGGCTCACGCCTGTAACCCCAGCACTTTGGGAAGCTGAGGCGGGCGGATCACCCGAGGTCAAGAGTTCGAGACCAGGCTGACCAACATGGTGAAACCTCGTCTCTACTAAAAATACAAACATTAGCCGGGCATGATGGCGGGCGTCTGTAATCCCAGCTACTCAGGTGGCTGCGGCAGGAGAATCACTTGAATCCAGAGCAGAGGTTGCAGTGAGCCAAGATTGTGCCACTGTACTCCAGCCTGGGCGACAGTGAGACTCCTCAAAAAAAAAAGGAAACACATTTCAGGCAATCTCCAGCTTGACCATCTGACAGTGATGCCCAGTGGGCAGGGCGGGCTCTCCTCTTCACCCCACCAGGTTCTTTTATCAGATTAGTGTAATTGAACGGACTTTTTTTTAGATCCAACTTACGAGAGTTCTGAGAGAGTTATGAGGTCCCATTTCATGGACCAAGTCTATAAGATAAAATGGTTTACTGAAATTTCAGAGACTTCAGAGAGGCAGGTGCATGCGCCTGTCAAGATTATTTAGGCAGACAGTTTCACAGACCATGGAAGGATGGGGGCTTCAGAAAGACCACACCACATCATCCCACCTGCATGATCTGAAAGCGCAGCCTGCACCCTCTGCGGGCGCCTCCCCGGAGCAATGCCAGCACCATCGCCGTGTCTCAGAGACTCACCTACGGCAATGCCTGGGTCCGAGTTGGCTGTCTGAACCAGCTCCTTGCCTTGATGGCGAATGACCCAGTTGGGATCAATCTGGGTGGTCCCTTTGGGATCCAAAGGCACCATCTGGAAGTTCCTGAAGTCCGTCTCACTGATGGCATTGTTTTCAGGACACACGTCATCGATATCTGGGACGCTGTCATTGTCAAAATCGTCTTTACAAATATCACCCCGGCCATCACCTGTTCACAAAGAACAAACAAAAAGAAAAAAATAAAAGAAGCAGTCAGTGGTTTGCCATTTGCTTTTCTATGTCTGAGAAACGTGAGTGCATCGTCCCCTGAGCATCTGAGACTGAGTGCTCGGCACTGCTTTGTGGACTCGTGCTCTGCAATCTCCAGAACATTTGACTTCACTGCCGCGAGGAGCCTCAACGCTTTTCACAACATTTTTGTGATAAATACGCAGCAAAGACCAGCACAGCAAATTCACAGAAAGCCATTTCTCACCGTGTTCCAAACCCAGTGCTGAGGGAATAAACCGGAATGGCTGTCAAGTAACGTCAACCTGCATTCCCAGCTGTGTTTGTGAATAGTTTTCTGAATGTCTGTTATGACTTTTCTTAATCATCTTTGCCTCTTACAGTCTATCTGGCTTTAAAGCGGGACTCACACTAAAATGGCTTCTCCTGGGAAGACACGGACGTCTCTGTCTAGGGGTCCTTGTGGTCAGGTTTTCAGTGGGGTTGTGGCATGGTGGGGAGTGGGGGTGAGGTGGGCTTGGTGCAGACGGGGGGACCAAGAATTTGCCACACGTGTCCTGTCTACGGGGATGAGGATTACCTGACAGGCAGATTGCAATGTACTGAATTAGCTAGCACGTGGCCTATTGTTGTAGAAGGAGAAAAGGCAATTGGATTGAATATCTCATCATATTGTTCTACTAGTTTTCGTTCTGTTCCAGAGTGCACTCCACCTGCTGCGTGGCAGGCACGAAGCTGGTATCAGGGCATTCTGAAGTGCTAAAATGCTGTTCTGCTGTCGGCTTCTCCCCGTCCCAGCCCCTCTCCGGGGGACCACTGTCTGTAGAACACGTCCCCGCCTGCCCAAGCGTGGAGTCCAGATGAGGCTTCCTGGGCTGGCTCCATCCCTTCCTGCTGTCAGGGAGGGCCCGGGAGCTGCCCTTCTGATCCCAGCGAATCCCACGTGCCTCTGAGTCATGCTGGCTCAGACACCCCTCGTGTCCTCATCTCCGTCTGTCAAGGATGCGCCTTCCAAAGGCAGCCTGCATCAGCCTGGCCCCATCAGAGGGCCACTTCCTCGCAGCCTCCCCGGAAGCCCCAGAGCGCAGCTGTGTCCTTGTTTTTTACTCAGGGATGCTGGCTTAGAGGACTGCAGCCCATCCAGCGCCTTCCTCGGCGCCCGCGTCTGCCGGCCACCTATCCATGCTCCCCACTGAGCAAAGCAGCTCTTCCTCTTTCTCTTCACACTCCTGCCACTGTTGTTTGCTTTGCCCTTAAAAAAGTCCTCCCTGTCCCCTGCCTGGCCCCATACACCAAATCCCTGACTCACCCTACGTTTATGACCAGCATTCTTTCTAGGAGATCATCAACATTCTGGAAGTGAGGCAGGGATTTCTCCTCCTCCCCACGACGCACACATGCGCTCGAGGCAGCACACCTGCTGAAGGGCACCCATCAGGGCAGAGGAGCTCACACTGCATGGCCCCACGGGCAGCTTAATTTGCCCAGAGTGACTGCACTTTTTCCAGCAGGAGACTTAAGACCCTCTCCACTCATACATATCTCTGCCCTGGCCGGCTGCTCGGAAGCCGCTTTCCTCCACGCCCGGGAGCGGAGGCAGCACCCACCGTCCAGGTCCTCCTGGTCCGGGTTGAACACCAGCCGGCAGTTGTCCCTGTCGTCGGGGACGCCATCGTTGTCGTCATCGGGATCGCAGGCGTCACCCTGGCCATCACGGTCATGGTCGGCCTGGTTGGCGTTGGAGATGTAGGGGCAGTTGTCCTGGTTGTTCTGGTGGCCATCCTCATCTATGTCCTCATTGTTGTCACACTGGTCCCCAACGAGGTCATTGTCCATGTCCGTCTGGGGGAGAGGGCATGAGGGAAACAGCAGGGAAGCGCCAATTGGAGGAGGCGGAGAGGAACCGGCAGGACTCGAGCCTGAGAGCCGTCTCCTCGCCCTGCGGCAGCGCTGGCCGGAGGTCACACTGACCCCGACGTCAGGACCGGCACTGGGCCCAGGACCCTCAGTCAGGAACCTCTCCACCCTCTGCCACCTCTCTGCAGGGATTCACTTTACTAAAGGAAGATGTTTGTGCTTCTCCACTGGAAAAGCATGGAGTACCCGGTAATTAAGTCTCTTTCCTACACCATTTGCTATAATATATCTATGTTGGCATCAGGAAAATGAGGAGAGAATTCTGTCAGGCACAGCCACGCTCCAGCTGATGAGATGAAGGCATCTATTCATGTGGCCTATGGCCACTGAGTTCAACTGATTTCAACTGAAATAATCGAAAACTCCATGTTGTCCTGTCTTGGCGGAGCTCATGGAAAACTGCCAAGGCCCCATGCAGGGGCTGATGAGGATGCCCCACCCTGCTGCCCGCGGCTGCCCTCACCTGGTCGGGGTTATGTACCAGGGGGCAGTTGTCACAGTGATCCCCACACCGTCACCGTCCGCGTCCCTCTAATGAGGAACCCCAACCCCACCCCCCTGCCCGTGACTGCCCTCACCTGGTCGGGGTTGTGTACCAGGGGGCAGTTGTCACAGTGATCCCCACACTGTCACCATCCACGTCCCTCTAATGAGGAACCCCAACCCCACCCCCCTGCCCGCGACTGCCCTCACCTGGTCGGGGTTGTGTACCAGGGGGCAGTTGTCACAGTGATCCCCCACACCGTCACCGTCCGTGTCCCTCTGGTCAGTGTTGTAGACGTAGGGACAATTGTCTCGTTCATTGAAGACATCTGTTGGTGTTGAAAAGAAAAAACAAACCAGAAGGAAGGACAGGTGAGCTTAGAAAAAGCACACAGCTTTTCCTATCACATTAAATTGCTTACAGCCATACTTTTATTTAATGATAATAAAAAGCCTAAGAATATAGTAAAATGTAAAGACTACTAGATTCTAGAAGAACACATGACATATTTTATTACAATTCAAATTCCCTTCATTTGAAATAGAACCAACTTTTGAAGATTTCTGGGCAATGTTACAGGAGGAGTAAACGTGCTACCGCTGTGTAAATCTGAGCTTGTCAGCTGCTTATTTCTCCCTAATACCCACTCAGAAAGTACGCAGGGAGTTCCTAGGAGCTTATCATCCATGCACATGAGTGGGAAAACAACTATGGCAGAGATTGGCGGGGTTTTTAGATGTAATGTTTTAAGAAATCTGATTTGGACCATATTTCCTAAGCATAAACTTACCTTCCTAATTAAGTTTACTTAAGAAAATGCTCAATTTTGCTTGCATTCCTTGAGAATGTATTTATTTGAAGATCAAAACAATCCAGATATATGTCTGTCTACTAGGCAGAAGCCAGTCTATAATCTTAAAATTTCCTTGAATAATCCATTAAAGGAATAATTCAAATACAGATAAACAAGAGTTGACAGTATATTATAGTGATAATTTTGTATTTTCAGGAAAAAAAGTTAAACTCTTCTTTTCTTTTTATTATAATGACCAGTTTTTGGTATTTCATTGTTACCAAGATCTATTTTTAGAATAAAATTGTTCTCCATCTAAAAAAAAAAAAAGAAATCTGAAAGTGATGAATGCACTGATATTGAAGTTATAAAAAGACGAACTAGCTCTGAACTAAACAGTACCATCAGGAACAGCGTCACAGAGGACAAAGCAAAGCCGTGTATGTCAGCGAGTCCACAGGAAGAGCCAGAACTAGCTGAGATGCTTGCCTTCCTTTGCTCAGGGGGGATTGGGGGAAGGGAAGTGCAGAGCTCCTAAAAAGTAAGAAAGGAAGGGACTGGGAGCTTGAGATCTGCGTCCAGCACATCACAGACGCCACCTGGATGAGCAGCAGAGGAGCCTCCTGGCCACAATGAGCCCTCAGACGGCAGCTCACCACGTTTCCCAAGACCACCATGAGGGTGGAGGCAGAAATCGGTGGAAAAGGTCAGATGCAGGTTGGGGAGGCTCAGAAGGGGTGAGGCTGGCGCCGGGCTGGGAAGAGGACCCCACGAGGAGCAGTGTGTGGGGAGCTGGGGCTGAGCCCAAGCATGCACTTGAGCCTGCCCCGAGCTCCTGCTGCCCCGGGCACCCCGAGAGAAGGAACAGCCGTGTGTGACGGTGGCACTGGGCTGTGGGGCTCGCCCCGGTAAAGCATCCCCCGGGAGCACTGGCAGAGGCAACCATGATACACCCACATTATTCTAACTGAGCCCTGTAGGAGGAGTTTCCAATACACAATTAGAAATAAGGGTGCAGAGGCGGGTGTCCCAGAGCGGGGACACAGGACAGGCCCACGGCTCCTGGAAGCACCATGTGATGAAAACATGTCGTAGCTTCTTGGAACTTTTGCATGACGCGTGAACATAGGAAAAGACACCATAAAGAAGCACAAGGCCCAGGACTGCAAGGCTGGGGGCAGAGAGAGGAGGACGCTTTCCACAGGGCAGGCCTGTGGCCGGGGACCCCTGACCCGTGGGAAATGGGCCCCTATGGGAATCACTGAATGAGTCATTTAATCTTACAGTAGTGTAAAGATGAAAGGAGCTTATCCAAATTCAGAAGAAAACGTGAAGTTTGCAAATGCCTCCAATGGTGACCTTTTACACACATGCATCGGGCCAGTCGGCTCACACCTGTAACACCACCACTTTAGGGGCTGAGGCAGGTGGATCAAGACCAGCCTGACCAACATGGTGAAACCCCATCTCTACTAAAAATACAAAATCAGCTGGGTGTGGTGGCGCGCACTTGTAATCCCAGCTACAGAGGCTGAGGCAGGAGAGTCACTTGAACCTGGGAAGTGGAGGTGACATGAACCAAGATGACACCATTGTACTGCAGCCTGGGAAACAGAGCAACACTCCATCTCAAAAAAAAAAAAAAAAAAAAACAGAAGAGCACGTGTGGGAAGGAGCGGGAGCGCTCACCGTCCCCGTCGATGTCCACGGAGCAGGCGTCGCCCTCTCCGTTGCTGTCGGTGTCGATCTGGGCGGGGTTGTGCACGTACGGGCAGTTGTCACAACGGTCCCCAACCTCATCCTTGTCATAGTCAGCCTGGCGGGGGTTGAAGAGCAGCTGGCAGTTGTCCTGGGAAACCAAGAAAGGAAAGACTTTAGCAAGGATCATAGGAATGTGTGTCGGGCCCTTCAGCACTTGTAAGTTATGCACTCAGAGTTCATCAGAATCAATATGGGAATCAAACAAAGAAGCCAGTCAGGGCTGGGCCTGGTGGCTCACACCTGTAATCCCAGCACTGTGAGACGGGCAGATCACCTGAGATCAGGAGTTCGAGAGCAGCCTGGCCAACATGGTGAAACCCTGTCTCTACTACAGCTGCAGAAATGAGCTGGGCGCGGTGGTGCCTGCCTGTGATCCCAGCTACTCAGGAGACTGAGGCAGGAAGTTGGAGACTGCAGTGAGCCGAGATCGTGCCACTGCCCTCCAGCCTGGGGGACAAGACTGAAAGTCCATCTAAAGAAAAACAATGCCAGTTAGCCCTCGCCAAATACTTTTTCAATATCAAATCATGTTATCATTATTTATGCATCCGCCTTTTGTTGAAAATTTGGAGACTGATAAGGCAAAAATGGTATACCAGACACTTCCTGGTGAGAAGAGATACGTAAATATCAGATAAATGGGTGGATTAGTGAGTCAGTGCCTCCATGGAAGTCAGATGTAGGAAAGCAGTAAGTAAAATTCATCTCTTCGTGCTACAGCTGTTTGGTGTACGAACACGTTAAACCATTTGTGTTTGCAGCAGTTTTCTCAGAAGAATGGTAAGGTTTTAAACGTTGCCATAAAGGCAAGTCTATCACCCATGGTGGTGCCAGCCTTACCCATCACTGGCTCCTCGGCAGGAAGAGGGGAGGTCTTCTATTTTTGTGCAGTTAAAGTAGATAAAATTACTCAAAACATTTCCGGCAGCACACTCTAGGTAGCCCCATGCCCTGAGGAAATCTGCTTTTGAAACGACTGACTTTATAGTAGCCATTGGGAGCTGCTTATGCAGAAACACTTGCAAGACGGTTGACCAGGACCCTTTGGTAAAAAGCGGCCTCTGCGGACCCCACTGCTCCTGGAACCCAGGGCAGGTGCACGGCACGAGCCGCTCCTACCTTCTCATCGGTCACACCGTCATTGTCGTCGTCGTCGTCACAGGCATCACCAATCCCGTCCTTGTCGAAGTCTTCCTGTCCGGAATTAGGCAGATGGGGGCAGTTATCCTGCAATTGGAGAAGGAAGAATGCTTGGAAAAACCTTTCGGAAAGCGCCTCTTTCAGGAATGCAGGTGAAATGAAGTAAGCACAGCACTGAGGATGGAAGCATGCCCTGTCTGCCCCAGATCGGATTGCATGCTCCCGGGAGCTCAAGGAGAAGGCCAGGAGGCCAGGAGGCCAGAGGCGAGGCATGTCTTCTCAACTGCTGCCCTGGAAATTATGTCACCACCACTCGTGAGGGAGACAGAAGCAGCTAGTGTTCGGAGCCCAGAATCCCGGTGAGGTTTTGCCAAACAGCTGCGGACACAAGCATATGGCAAGGTTTTGCGCCGAGAGAACGTGGGAGAGGAAAGAGGCTTTGGTGAGCCTTTCCTTCCCACAGACTTCCGCTCATAAATCAAAGGTCAAAGCTCGTAAACGTCTCACCCTCAACCCCTACAAGATCTCCAAGAAAGGAGTCTTTTGAAAGTGTATGTGATACGTTCAGAAACCAGGGCTGAGGCCTTGAAATTCTCTGCTAACTTAGGCCTTCATGGTGAGTGCGTGATGCGTGTAACTGGGAAAAAAACTCATTTCGTTTTAGTCCAGTTACACCACAGTTTAAAGCTGAGCTGTGCGGACACTAACAACTGGAGGGAACTGAAGATCCAGGAAAGAGCAGAGCATCTGTTTCAGCGTCGTGAACACGCGTTCAGTCAGACGGCAGCTCCCGGGGTCACGTCCTGGAGGCCAGAGTCTCAGCACGCACAGGTTAGGAAAGGGGAGCGTGTTGTGGTCGGGGAGGACCCAGGTCCCCGAGAGGGGCCCTTGGCAACGGGGAAGATTCAGTGCCCACGTGTCGGGTGAACACGGGAACGGGCACAGGGCCTTTTGTCAAGTCTCACTTTTAAATCCTTTTGTTCTCATAAATCATACATATGTGACTTTGTAAATTATGTACCATTTTTGAAGTCCTTAAATTTTCACCTAAAATTCCACCATAATGAAAAGAATAATCAGGATATCATCTAGCAGCATGGACTCGGCCACAGCTGACGTTCTGAAGTGAGGAGCTGCGGGAAGGGTCGGCTGGGTGGCCACGGGGTGTGACATAGGTGGGGTCAGTGCCTCATTGATTTTAAAGTGTATTCATATTTTGTTTCAGTCAGTATTTGCCATCTTTAATCAAGAGGGACTGAAAAAAATCAACACAAAATTCATGAGAATGACTAAATATTACATACATGAATCTATTTATACTTTCAAATGACATTTTGTGTCGGTTTGTGGCATTCACATACTTTCTTCAGGCATAAAACTGCACTGAAACATCTTGGAACACCCTGTGTGGTGGACTGAGTGGCAGTCCCCACAGGGGATGTCCACGACCTGGTGTCTGGAGCCCGGGAATGTCACCTGATATGGCCAAAGTGAATTTCATCTATATGGTAACAAGTGCAATCAGGTCAAGGACCTCGAAAGGAGCCTCCTCCAGGATTATCTGGGTAGGGCCTAAGTACAACCACAGGTGTTCTTATCAAAGACAGGCAGGGGCGGTTTCTGGAGAGAACGGCACTGGAGAAAGGGGGATGAAGACGGGGCAAGGGTCCCGGGGATGCAGCCGCCAGCCCCAGAAGCCCAGCGACCGCCACGCTGGAGCAGCTGGAGCGGGCAGAGGGAACAGGCCCCGCGAGCACCTTGCCGTTGTGTTTCTGGCCTCCAGAGCTGGGAGATAACAGATTTCTCTTGTTCTAAGCCTGTGGCGTTCATGAAAGCCATCCAGCCTGTGATGGGCCGCGAAGGAGCTCCTCCTCCCCGCAGCACGCTTGGGCTTTGGGGAGAAAATCATGTCCTAAGTCTTTCCAAGCCAGGCCCCACCTGGCTGAGATCCCACGGCCTCTGCACAGCCTGGAGCTGAGCGTGGAGCCGGCCGCCTCTCTGCTGCTCACGGCTTCAGGTGTTGTGACACACGCAGTTGGGAATACGGGCCGAGACGCCTGTCGCTCCCAGGCGCCCGGCAGCGGGCAGCGCCAAGATGTGGCTGCGTCTATTAAGGACCCCAGGAGGGGACCCACAGGGATGTCTTCAACCTGGTGATCGTGACCTTCAGGCAAGAGGCCCAAGAAACGCTCCCTCCAAATTCACCATGCTTCCGAATTCACTGTGCTTCCCCCTGGACGCAGCATCCCTGGCACCTGGAGGTGGGCAGACCCCGTGGCCCCGGGTGCCTGCAACCCTGTGCCCTCACCTTGACGCAGTGGTAGGTGGCGTTGGTGGCGCAGACCAGGTTGAAGTTGGGCCAGCCGTCCAGGTCTGAGTCCTCCCCGCAGATGAGCCCGTCGCCCGCATAGCCCGTCCGGCACTCACACTTGTACATGGGGTCGCTGAAGTGGCCCAGGTAGATGCACTCTGCATGCTTGTGGCAGTTGTGTGTCTTGTCCTTGCATGGGTTTTCGGGCTCACACACCTGCGGGAGAAGGGCTGCGTGGTTAGCAACAGGCAGGACGGTGGCTCAGGAGGTGTTGGCGCGGGGCGTTGGGCACGGGGCCCCCAGCAGGCCCCATCCCAAGCAGATGAGAGTCCTGAACTGGGAGGGACTTTCTGGACGTGCACTTGAGGTGGCGGTCATTCCTGAGGCTCTGAGAGCGACTCGGCCATGGTCTCTGAGCCTCCGCTGTGGCTCACCAAGGACGCCGCTGACAGCTGAGAGGCGGTGGCCTGACACTCACAGGTGCCTGGGTGAGCGCTCAACCCTGCAGCCCGTGCAAGAGAAGCCACGAGCCTGGCAGGTGCTCTGCGTCCCGGCCAGCCCCGACCACATCCCTCCCGGCCACGCCCCCCCCTTCTTTCTCCTGCTTCTTTTCTGGACTCATCTGGTTTTCCCAAAGACTTTCACAACACAAAAGGAAGGCCGGCTTTGCGTACTTGCTTCTCCGTCTTGGCAGCCTCCAGGCCGACCCCGGTGGGCTGGCTCCCTCTGTAGCGGGGCGGGCAGGGCAGGCAGTGGAAGCCAGGCTGCGTGTTGGCACAGCGGGACACCTTACCGGCGGAGAAGCAGACGTCGGGCACCAGGGCACACTGTGGGACAGGCAGACATGAGAGGCCACTCCCGACCTCCACGGCACCCACAGCCCGGGGCGGGGTCACCCACCTCATCCAGGTCCTCACAGTGGGTGCCGTTGCCCAAGAAGCCCACGGGGCAGGAGCCGCAGGACCAGGACCCGTCCGGGAAGCTGCTGCACTGAGCTCCCGGGAAGCAGGGGTTGGATAAACACCCATCTGGGTGGGAGAAGGCGAAGCGGAGTTAACCACACGGCCTGCTCAGCACAAAAGGAAGCCAGCCCTGTGTGCCACCGAACACTCTGGGATGTCCTTGTCATAAAACCGTGTAGTCAGGAGTGCTCTGGTGTGATACTGCAACATCATCAAGAGGCGTCATCTCCAAGAATGCATTGCTCAGGAGGACGCCGTGCAAAGGGTGACAGAAGCACGTGTACAGTATGACTATACGTCACGTGCCACGCCACACAACTACCACCTTCCACTACACACAACTACATGCCACGTGCCATGCCGCACAACTACCACCTTCGACTACACACAACTACATGCCACGTGCCACGCCGCACAACTACCACCTTCCACAACACACAACTACATGCCACGTGCCATGCCGCACAACTACCACCTTCCACTACACACAACTACGTGCCACATGCCACGCCGCACAACTACCACCTTCCACTACACACAACTACATGCCATGTGCCACGCCGCACAACTACCACCTTCCACAACACACAACTATGTGCCACGTGCCACACCACACAACTACCACCTTCCACTACACACAACTATGTGCCATGTGCCATGCCACACAACCACCTTCCACTACACACAACTACATGCCACATGCCACACCGCACAACTATCACCCTCCACACACAACTACATGCCACATGCCACACCTTACAACTACCACCTTCCACAACACACAGCTATATGCCATGTGCTATACCACACAACTACCTACACGACTACACAACTACCTATGCACCAAAAACTATCCTATGCACAAAACTATCCATGCACCACCTTCCACACCACACAACTACCTACATGCCACACCACACGACTACAACCTTCCAGAACACACTACATGCCATGTGCCACACCACACAACTACTATGTGTTCCAGACCACAAAACTATCCATGCACCACCTTCCACAACACACAACTACACCTTCCACACTGTACAACTACCTACATGCCATGTGCCACATTGCACAACTACCTACACACCACATTCCAGACTACACAACTACCGACTCCTCACCTTCCACAACACACAACTACACACCAGATGCCACACACACAACTACCTATGTGCCACATTCCAGACCACACAACTACTCACATGCCACCTTCCACACCACACATCTACCTATGTGCCATGTTCCATACCACACAACTACCTACACACCACCTTCTACAATACACAACTGCCTATGCACCATGTTCCACAACACACAATTACACACCAGGTGCCACACCACACTACCTATGCACGACGTTCCAGCCCACACAACTACCCATACACCACCTTCCACAACACACAACTACAGGCCAGGTGCCACACTGCACAACTACCTATGTGCCATGTTCCAGACCACACAACTACCCATGTTCCACCTTCCACAACACAAAACTAGCATGTGTCCCCTTGCAGACCACACAACTGCCCACACACCATGTCCCAGACCACAACACATAACTACACGCCAGCTGACACACAACTACCTATGTGCCACGTTCCAGACCACACAACTAACATGTGCCACGTTCCAGACCTCACAGCTACCCACGCACCATGTTCCAGACCACACAATTGCCCACGTGCCACCTTCCACACCACACAACTACCTACACACCATGTTTCACAACACACTACCCACATGCCAGGCTTCACAGTACACAACTACCTACCTGCCATGTTCCAACCACACCATGTTCCAGACCATACCTCTGCTCATGTGCCATGTTTCACACTGCACAGCTACCCAAATGCCATGTTTTGCACTGCACAACCTACATGCCATGCTCCAGTCCTCACAACTGTTTACATGCCATGTTTCACACCACACAACTACCCACCTGCCACTTTCCACGCTAAAAACCAGCTACATGCCCGTTCCAGACCATACAACTACCCATGTGCCACATTTCAGATTGCACTTCCACACCACACAACTACCCACACTCCACATTCCACACCACACAACTACCCACACTCCACAGGCCATACCACAAGGCATCCTTTTTGTTTTTCATGAGAAATATAGCAGGACTGAAACAGATGTGAAAAGCAGTTATCTTTACGTGTGTAACTAAAATGGATTTTTCTTGTCCATGTTTTTCATATAGTTTCCCAGCGCCTGTGTGCTTTTCATGAGAATGAAGCCTGGGGTTCAGCGCCCGCTGCACCCCTCACTCACCCACGGGGCAGCTCTTCTTGTTGCACATCTGGCGCTCCTGCACGTCCCCCACGCAGGCCTTCCCCCCGTACTGAGGCTCCGGGCTGTTGCAGACCCGCGTGCGCTCCCGGATCCCTCCAGCACAGGTGACGGTGCAGGCTGACCATGGGGACCAGGGGCTCCAGCGGCCGTCAACTGCAGGGAGAGCCAAGCAGGGGTAGCTCAGAGCAAGGCCCAGGGCAGAGAATGCCAGCTGGCTGAGCAAGGGAGGAGCAGGTGGGCCCTGGTGTTCCCTGCACAGCCCCACAAACTGGTTTCTCCCCAGGATGGCTGGCTAAGGTTCAGAGAATCATCGCACCACTAAGCCTGTTACAGATTTGGTGGATTTGGGGACTGCTGCAGATGAGAGCGCTTCCAGTGGCTTTGCTGCAATCTCTTGGCCTCTAGAAGAAAATCATAAAACCTCTTCTTTTTAATAAAAGAATTTTTTAAATACAGAGGTCTCACTATGTTGTCCAGGCTGGTCTCAAACTCCTGGCTTCAAGCAATCTTCCTGCCTCAGCCTCCCACAGCCTTGGGATCACAGGCACGGTGAGCCACCATGCCCAGCCCACACACCTTTTATCCCGAGGAGTTCAGAACTCCTCGCCAAGGTGTCCCTCAGTCATGGAGGGTGGCCTCCACTCAGAAGCCTGCTGTGACACCGAACGTCACCATAAGCAGTTTCCATGAGGCGTGGACAGAGCTCAAAGCATCTGCCACACATGCTCTTCCTCCTGGCACATTCACGCATGTCCTGAGCCAGGTCTCCCTGGGGAAACCCTGATGCTTTGGGCCAAGTGCTCTGTAACTCCGACCTGGGGTGCCCACACTCAGGGAAAGGTCACTCCAGGGACACACGGTTCGGTCATCTGCGGTGTCCCCTGTCCACACTCACTCCGCATCCCACTCATTCACATCTACTCACCCCATACACACTCACTCCCCAACCACATTCACTCCCATCCACACTCACACCCACACTCACTCCCCATCCACTCACCCCATCTGCACTCACCCCATCCACACTCACTCCTACTCACAATCACTCACATCCACTCACTCCCATCCACACTCCGACACTCCCACCCACACCGATTCCCACTCACACTCCTACTCACACTCCCACCCACACTCACTCCCACCCACAATCACTCCCATCCACTCTCACTCCCACCCACAATCACTCCCACTCATATCTACTTCCCATCCACTCACTCCCACCCACACTCACTCACACTCACACTTCCCATCCAAACTCACTCCACTCACTCCCATCCAGACTCCTGTCCACACTCACACCCACTTCCCCCAACATTCACTCCCGTTCACACTCACTCCCACCCACACTCACTCCCACTCCCACTCACACCTGTCCACTCGCTCCCACCCACACTCACTCTCACCCACACTCCCACCCACACTCACTCCCACTCCAACTCACTCCCAATCCTATTCACTCCCACCCCTACTCACTCCTGTCCACTCGCTCCCACCCACACTCACTCCCACCCACACTCCCATCCACATTCACTCCCATTGGCACTCATTCCCATCCACACTCACTCCCACCCACACTCCCACCCTCAATCCCACCCACACTCATTCCCATCCACACTCCCACTTTCTCACCCTCACTGTCACCCACACTCCCATCCAAATTCACTCCCACCCACACTCTCACTCCCATTCACTCACACTCACTCCCATCCAAACTCACTCCCATCAACACTTTACTCCCACCCACTCACTCCCACACTCCCATCCACAGTAATGCCCACTCACTGTCCCATCCAGATGCACTCCCACTCCCACTCACGATCACACTGTCATCCACACTCACTCCCATACACTCACTCCCTTTCACACTCACTCCCACCCACACTCACTCCCATCCACACTCCTGTCCACATTCACTCCCATTCACTCCCAACCCACACTCATTCCCATCCACACTCACTCCCACTCACACTCCCATCCATACTCACTCCCACCCACACTCCCACCCACACTCACTCCCATCCACACTCACTCCCACTCACACTCCTGTCCACACTCACTCCCATCCACACTCCCATCCACACTCACTCCTATCTACACTAACTCTCACACTTCCATCCACACTCTCATCTACTCACTCCCACCCACACTCCCATCCACACTCACTCTCACCCACACTCTCTACACTCACTCCCACCCACACATTCCCATCCACACTCCAATTCACACTCAGTCCCATCCACACTCACTCCCAAACTCCCACTCACACTCCCGCCCACACTCACTCCCATCTACACTCTTACACTCCCATCCACACATTCCCACCCACACTGACTCTCACCCACACTCTCATCTTCACTCACTCCCACCCACACTCACACTCACACTCAGTCCCATCCACTCACTCTCATCCACACTCACCCCCACCCACACTCACTCCCACCCACACTCACTCCCATCCACACTCACACCCACACTCTCATCTACACTCACTCCCACCCACACTCACTCCCACACTCTCATCTACACACTCCCATACTCCAGCTCACACTCAGTCCTGTCCACACTCACTTCCACTCATACTCCCATCCACTCACTCCCATCCACACTCACTCCCAACCACACTCACACTCACCCTCACACTCCCATCCACACTCACTCCCGTCCACACACTCCTGTCCACACTCCCATCCACACTCACTCAACTCACATTCAGTCCCATCCACACTTACTCCATCACACTCACTCACACTCCCATCCACACTCCCACCCACACTCATTCCCATCCACTCACTTCCACTCACAGTCACTCCATGCACACTCACTACCATCCACACTCCCACCCACACTCACTCCCACTGACACTCCCATCCACTCACTTCCATCCACACTCCTGTCCACACTCCCATCCACACTCACTCCAACTCACATTCAGTCCCATCCATACTCACTCCCAGTCACACTCACACTCACTCCCAGTCACACTCACACACATTCCCGTCCACACTCACTCCCGTCCACACTCACTCCCATTCACACTCCCACCCACACACCCCACCCGAACTCACTCCCATCCACACTCACTGTCACCCACACCCCACCCACACTCCCATGACAGAGCTGCAGTGCTGCCTCATTCATACTTTAATTAGTCTGTCCTGAGCAGGGATGAAACGGGATATCTCAGAGGAGGTTGGTGCTGAGCACAGGTGAGCAGAATCAGTCATAAAGGTTGGGTCCAATACTGAGCCAGGCCCTGGGTGCGGCCTCCTGTGTGGCTTGGCTAGGCTGGGCTGGAACAGGCCGTGGTACCTGGATCCCAGCTCCAGCTGAGGCTGCTCACTCTGAGCCACCTGCAAATCTGCCCACCCAGAGTCCCGCCTTCCCCACACTTACTTGGGCATGGGGCCCCCTTGCAGGCTTTGGTCTCCCGGCCACTCCCTTTGCAGTTCCTGCCCCCCATCTGAGGCACTGGGGAGTTGCATAGACGGATGCGTGTGATGTTGCCGACTCCACAGGTCACAGAGCATGAAGACCAAGGTGACCAGTGGCTCCAGCCGCCATCCTGCCGGACTGACACAAGAGGCACAGAGGATCAGGCTATGCCACCCACAGGAGTGTGTGCCCATCAGCCTGTGCCTTACCAACTCAGGAGCATCTTACAGCTGCAGAGGAGAGGGAAGGAGCGCCCCTACCAACGGCCGGGAGAAAGAGCCTCGCCCAGCCAGAAGCCTCACAAAGGCCGAGCACCTCCAGAGGCAGCTCTGTCCTTTGCAAAGGTCTCGAGTGACTGAGAGAAGCCTGGCTCCACCCCACAGGCAAGCGGGCATCACCCATCCAACACTCACTGCGGGTGTCGCACTTGCTCAGGCTGCAAGCCCGCGTCTGGATGGAGGGCCCCAAGCAGGTGTTGCTGGTGACGTCACAGGACCGGCCTCTCTGCTGGGTCCCAGAGCCACAGGTCACGGAGCACTCTGTCCACTCTGCCCACGGAGACCAGCCCTCCTCACCATCCACTGCTGCCGGAGGAAGCAAACAGTGGCTCAGGTCCTGCCTGGCAGATGTGCCACAGAACAGAGCAGGCACAGGGCAGCTGGCGTGGGCCACGGTTTGTGCACCGAGGAGTCTGAGGAGCCAGTGCCTGGCCAGGCAGGTGGACGTTCCTGTGGCTGGCCCATGGCTCCCTGTGACTCAAGTTCGTGACCTGCACAGGAGCTCAGGGGCTGCCGTTACAGGGAAGAGCAAACATGCATTTCTGGGTCTACCGGTGGATGCTGAGTGGGGCTAAACTCATGTGTCCGGGAAACTCTTTCAATCGATTTTATAAAATAGCTTGCCAAATACAGCGCTGGATCTTGTCTACATGAGATTTCATCAAAGTTAGACAGATTTAATGTATTTCCATTTAACCTGTCAGCTGATTTATATAATGTAGTGAAACATTCAATTATTGGTGAAAGTTACAACTCACTTATTTCCAAATAAACTGAAACGAGCGAATAAAAAGGCAATTCCCTGTAAAGAAATTCTTTATCAGTAATCATAGCCCCTAAATGGGAGGAAAAACAGCAACTTAATGCCGGAAATAATTACCATAAGGAGATAAACCCAACGAATGTGCTAAGACTAAATGTTCTAGAGAGCAGGGAAAAAAGAAAAGAAGAGGTAAATGGTCAAGAGGGCCTTTTTCTGGTTATGATGCTCTTGATAACATAAATTTTTGCAATTGACCCATCTGACAAAGGGCTAATATCCGGCATCTACAGACAACTTAAACAAATCTACCAAAAAAAAAAAAAACCCATCAAAAGGTGAGCAAAAGATATGAACAGACAATTTTCAAAAGAAGACATTGATGCAGCCAACAAACATGAAAAAAGCTCATCATCACTGGTCATTAGAGAAATGCAAATCAAAACCACATTGAGATACCACCTCATGCTAGTTAGAATGGCAATCATTAAAAAATCAGAAGACAACAGATGCTGGAGAGGATGTGGAGAAATAGGAATGTTTTTACACTGTTGGTGGGAATGTAAATTAATTTAATCTTTGTGGAAGAGAGTGTGGCGATTCCTCAAGGATCTAGAAATAGAAATTGACCCATTCGACCCAGCAATCCCATTACTGGGTATGTACCCAAAGGATTATAAATCATTCCATTATAAAGACACATGCACACATATGTTTATTGTGGCACTGTTCACACTAGCAAAGACTTGGAACCAACTCAAATGCCCATCAGTGATAGACTGGATAAAGAAATGTGGCACATAAACACCATGGAATACTATGCAGCCATAAAAAAGGATGAGTTCATGTCCTTTGCAGGGACATGGATGAAACTGGAAACCATCATTCTCAGCAAACTAACACAAGAACACAAAACCAAACACCTCATGTTCTCACTCATAAGTTGGTGTTGAACAATGAGAACACATGGACACAGGGAGGGGAACATCACACACTGGGGCCTGGGGATGGGGGGCTAGAGGAGGAAGAGCAGGGGTGGGTGTATTGGAGAGCGATAGCATTAGGAGAAATTCCTAATGTAGACGACGGGGCGATGGATGCAGTAAACAACCACCATGGCACGTGTATACCTATGTAACAAACCTGCACGATCTGCACATGTACCCCCTAACTTAAAGTATCATAAATAAATAATTTTTAAAAACCATAATCTCCTTTGAGTCTAATATGAGCCCTTTGATAATCAAAATTATATTTTTATGCTGTGCCAGGAGTGATCTGACTTTATGAATATCTAACAGGTGTTTTCACAAATATCGAATTGTTGATTTTAATTATAAGACTAACTGTATAGGGAATGAAATTTCGGCATTTTACAAGTAATAAATCTGAAACTCAGAAAAATCCCATCTTATTCAAAATCACAGAGTGGCGGAGCGTGAGTTCTGAGGCCCTGCTTTCTCTGTCCACATCTAGAGGTCAGGTGGTCCCGAGGAGGACATAGCTCTGGGGCCAGAGGGAAATTCTCGGAATGTTTGGAGGATGGTGATTACTTTCATTTGGGAGAAACGCTGCCTGGTCTTAGTGCAGCATTGACTCAGGATATGGACCTGAAGCACCTTCCCAATGGCATGGCACTGGGGAGGCACTGATGGTTCAGGAGCTCTGGGTGGGGTCAGCAGAGCCCACCTGGGAAGGGAACTCAGCACAGGGGTGGGAGGCAGCACAGACCTGAGGGCAGCGCTGGGGCCACCACAGTCTCTGAAAGTGCACCGGGTTTTCAGGGTGGCTGGGGCCCCCAGGATGTCCATGTGTGATCCCCCTCCGTCTTTGTTTCTGTTCCTTGGAACGTATTTCTATCACTTAGTGCATAGTCCTTGGGTAAGAGTCTTCGGTTTTTGTTTGTCTGATTTTGTATTGTTCTTTTCCACGAGTGTGTGTACAGGGATCACTCGTGGTGGCAACACGGTCACAGATCTGGGTGTGTTCTCTGACTCTCAGCTGGGCTCCATCGGGGCCTGCTCTGGGTTTGCCTGCGTGACATCTGGGCTCAGCTTCTCGTCTGAGAAGTGGCAGGACAGGCCTTCCCTCCCCTGGGTTCCCAGGGCTTCCACATTCCTTTCCGGCCACGAGTCAGTCTACAGTGGATCACCAGTGGCCGGGGTGGCTCTCTGATTCCCTCAGCTGTCCTCACGGAGCTGAACGTCACTCTTGTCTTCCAAAACTAACTAATTAATAATTAAACACACAAGCATGGAACTGCTAAAAATGCAGGATGCGCTCACGGGCTGGCGATACTCACCGTGCAGGCAGGAAGGGCAGCATTCACCTTCAATGAATGACGGGCTGGCGCAGGTCGCGGGCGGGCAGGTGATTTGGTGGCAGATGGTTTTAAATTTCTACAAGTAAAGAAAGACATGTAACTCTTATTTGAGAGCAGGGGACACTGGCACAGGGCTGAGACTGGAAGGGTGGACGGGACGGCTGAATGTCTTCCATCCCACGGACCATACATTACAAACAAGGTGTGGACATAAGGGCG
>CAUYQU010063157.1:0-20497 GCA_963574635.1 Cheracebus regulus
AGTCTGTTGTTGCTTTTTTTTTTTTTTTTTTTGATAAAAATTCTCAATCTGTTTCCCAGGCTGGAGTTCAGTGCCGTGATCTCGGCTCACTGTAACCACCACCTCCTGGGTTTAAGTGATTCTTGTGCCTCAGCCTCCTGAGTAGCTGGGATTACAGGCATGAGCCACCACGCCCAACTATTTTTTGTATTTTTAGTAGAGACAGGTTTTACCATGTAGGCCACACACCTTGGCATCCCAAAATGCTGGGATTACAGGCATGAGCCACCATGCCCGGCCCAGAACTCTACTAGAGTCTGGGATATAGCAGTAAACAACAATGGAAAAAATCCCTGTCCCCACTAAACTTTTAGGTTACATTATAGCAGGAGCACCAGACAATAAGCTAAACGAGCAAATATTTCTATAGGGTTTTAGGGGAAAACTATAGGAGAGAGGGATAGGAAGTATGGGGAGGGGATGAAATTTTAGATACAGTGGTCAACAAAATCCTCTGAGAAACTGACATTTTCTCAGACAAAATCAAGACCCGAAGAACGTGAAAGGGTAGGCCGTGCAGAAGGAAAAAATGTCAAGGCAGGAACGTGCCTGGTACATCTGAGGGCCAGGGAGGAGACCACTGTGTCTGGAGCAGAGGGAGCTGATGGGAACTGGAGGAGGAGTTGAGGTCAGAATGAATGAACAAGTGGAGATTGGGCATGGTGCCAAGAAGCAGGGGAACCCAACCAGTTCCGCAGCCAGAAGCCCTCCAAGTCCCGACCGGCCCCACAGGGAAAGGGAGAGGAGAGCCCCGACGGGAATGCCTATTAACTCACACTCCTCCAGCTCCAATCCAAAGGCATGACTTGAATCCTTCCCCGTGCCAGCCCTTACTGAGCCTCCTGGAAAAGAGGCAGGGTATTTCTTGAACCTCTTCTTTCTTCTCAACTGGGAATCAGGGTTGAGCTGGCAGGAACAAGTGGAGATTGAGAATCGACCTGTAGAGCTAACACAGTCCACCCTTCCTCCAGAGTATTCCATTTGTCCTTGGAGACACCATGACAGAGGGCATGATGGGCTCTGGCCATCTGTTCCCTCTGGTCCCTCTGAAAGAAAACACTTTCAGGCTAGGCACCAGAGCTCATACCCGTAATCCCAGCATTTTTGGAGGCTGAGGCAGGGGATCACTTGAGGCCAGGACTTTAAGACCAGCATGGGCAACATGGTGAAACCCTGTCTCTACAAAAAAAAAAAAAATATATATATATATACACACACACACTATATATATTATATTTTATATTAAATATATATATGTATAAGTTGGTGCAAAAGTAATTGTGGCTTTTGTCATTAAAAGTACTGGCAAAAGGTACAATTGCTTTTGCACCAACCTAATATAAATATAATTATATATATATATAATGGTGGCACATGCCTGTGGTCCCAGCTACTCAGGAGGCTGAGGTTGGGAGGATCACTTGAGCACAGGAGGTGGAGGCTGCCATGAGCTGTCATCATGCCACTGCACTCTAGTATGGGCAACAGAGTGAGACCTTGCCCGAAAAATTAACAAAAACAAAAACACTTTCAATTAGGGTCTTTAGACAGCACGTTTCTTTGAAAGTTCCACTTTTCCACCTTCCCCCCTCACTCTGGTCCCACTACCAGAGGCAAAAAGGGTCACTGGCACTGCTCTTTCAGGATCCCTGTGTCCAAGGACGTGGCCCTGCACTGTCCCCTAAGAGTCTAAAGTCAAACCCTCCATTATCTAAAAGACGGTTTGGGCTGAGCAAGGTGGCTCGTGCCTGTAATCCCAGCACATTGGGAGGCCGAGGCGGGCAGATCACCTTAGGTCAGGAGTTTGAGACCATCCCGGACAACACGGTGAAACCCCCTCTCTACTAAAAATACAAAAATTAGCCGGGCATGGTGGTGGGCGCCTGTAGTCCCAGCTACTTGAGAGGCTGAGGCAGGAGAAGAGCTTGAATCCGGGAGGCGGAGGTTGCAGTGAGCTGAGATCACGCCACTGCACTCCAGCCTGGGTGACAGAGTGAGACTCTGTCTCAATTTAAAAAAAAAAAGATAGTTTGTAGGAACTCTTTAGACAGTCTGGATGCAAGCCTTTCACGACTTTTGTCTTACAAGTATCTTCACCTTCTCTATAGCCTTTCTATCCTCGATAGCATCTTTTGATGAGCAGGTGCTCTTAAATTGAATGCGGTATCCATCTTTTCTTTTATGGTTAGTGGTTTTGTCTTAAGAGGTCTTTCATTTCCCAAAGATAATGAAAATATTTTTATTATTTTCTAGAAGTTTTACCACTTTACTTTTTATATTTAGATCTGACTTACCTGGAATTGATTTTTGTGGATGATGTGAGGTAGGGGTCAAGTTTTCTTTTTACCGTGTGAGTAGACAATTGTCTTACCAAAATTTATTAGAAAATATATATAGTAATTTTTAGATTATTAGAATTTCTACAGGCAGTGGCTCACGCCTGTAATCCCAGCACTTTGAGAGGCTGAGTAGGATGGATCACCTGAGGTCAGGAGTTCAAGACCAGCCTGACCAACATGGTGAAACATTGTCTCTACTAAAAATATAAAAATTAGCCAGGCATGGTGGCACACACCTGTAATCCCAGCTACTCAGGAGGCTGAAACAGAAGAATAACTTGAACCTGGGAGGCGGAGGTTGCAGTGAGCTGAGATCACACCATCACACTCCAGCCTGAGTGACAAGAGCAAAACTCTATCTCAATAAAAAGGAAAAAGAAATTCTAAATAGCAGGAGCGCCTTTGCTGTATATCTGTTGACTGCATGTGTGGGCCTATTTCTGGACTCTCTATTCTGTTTCATTGGTCTATTGTCTACTGAGCCAATACCATACTATTGAAATTATTTTCAATATATAATAAAACAGTATCTAGTAGAATAAGTCCTATCACCTTGTTCTTCAAGAGTGATATTAGACCTTTCAATTCTGTATAAATTTCATTCCTATTCTTGGACCTTCTGATTTCTGGATAAATTTAAATTAGCTTGTCAAGTCTCTCCTCCCCCCTGCCCAGCACCACACACATGCACACGTGGACATACACACACAATTGTTGAGATTTTGCCTGGGGTCTCACTGAATCTATAAATCAGTTTGTGGAGAACTGACACTTTAAAGCTATTGAGTCTTCCACATGAACACAGTGTATCATTCCATCTATTTAGGTTTTAATTTTTCTCAATATTTTATAGTCTTCTATGTAAAGACCTTGCATAATATTTTCTTAGATCCCTAGATATTTTTATGCTATTTTAATGGCTTAATATGTCTAATTTTAAATGTTAAGTTTCCAACTGCTTGTTACTTAGATACAGAATGCAATTGGTTTTCTATATTAACCACGTCCAGCAACTTTTTTTTTTTTGAGACAGAGTCTTGCTTTGTCACTCAGGCTGGAGTGTGGTGCTGTGATCTCAGCTCACTGCAACCTCCACCTCCCCGGTTCAAGCAATTCTCCTGTCTCAGCCTCCCAAGTAGCTGGGACTACAGGTGCGCACTACCACACCAGCTAATTTTTGTATTTTTAGTAGAGATGGGGTTTCACAATATTGGCCAGGCTGGTCTCGAACTCCTAACCTCGTGATCTGCCCGCATCAGCTTCTCAAAGCGCTGGGATTACAGGCGTGAGCCACCACGCCCAGCCAACTTTTCTAAATTCGTTTATCAATTTATATATCTATTCTTCAGTTATTTTGGATATTCTATATACACAATCATGTTTTCTACAAAGAATGATGGTGTTATTTCTTCCAAGTCTTTAAACTTTTTGTTTCCTTTTCTTCTCATTGCACTGGCTAGGATCCCAATACCATGGTAATAAAGGGAATCTTTGTCTCATTTCCAATTTCAGGAGGCAAACTTTTTTTTTATTTCTGAGATGGAGTCTTGCTCTGTCGCCAGGCTGAAGTGCAGTGGTGCGATCTTGGCTCACTGCAACCTCCACCTCCTGGGCTCAAGACATTCCCCTGCCTCAGCCTCCCAAGTAGCTGGACTACAGGCACACACCACAATGCCTGGCTAATTTTTTTATATTTTAGTAGAGACAGGGTTTCACCATGTTGGCTGGTATGATCTCGATCTCCTGATCTCGTGATCTGCCCGATCTACTCAGGAGGCAAGCTTTTAAGTATACTTGCTGTAGAATTTTTTAATAGATATCATTAATCATAATTTTAAAGTTTTCTTCTATTTCTAATTCATTTCCATGTGTATCCTTACAATTAATTCCTCTCATTTAATTCTCAAGGTAACTTGAGTATTGTTTCTAACATTCAAAAGAGCCTAATTAAAACAATGATAAATTTGTCACTTTCTTTTAAATATTAATTGCTCATATATTTTCTTTAAAAAAAAACTTTTTAAAAATAGAGACAGGGTCTCAGCATGTTGCCCAGGCTGGTCTCAAACTCTGGGCTCAAGGGATTCTCCTGCCTTGGCCTCCCAAAGTGCTAGGATTACAGGTATAAACCACCCTGCCTGGCTCCCACATTTTTCTTTCATTTTAATTGACACATAATAATTGTACATATTATGCGATACAGTGTGATGTTCTGATACATGTATGCAATGTGTAATGATCAAATCAGGGTAATTAACATATTAATCACCTCAAATATTTATCATTTGTATGTGATAACACTAAAAATCCTTTCTTCTAGCTATTTTGAAATATACATTATTGTTAACACTGCAACAGAACATTGGAATTTATTCCTCCTAATTGTAACTTTGTACTTATTGATCAACCTCTGCCATCCCTCCTTCCCCCTCCCTAGGCTATAGTAACCACTGTTCTATTCTCTACTTCTATAAAATCAACTTTTTTTACATTCAACATCTGAGTGAGAATATGGGATATTTCCCTTCCTGTATCTGGCTAATTTCATTTAACATAATGTCTTCTAAGTTCATCCATATTGTCACAAATGATGGGATTTCATTCCTTTTTATGGCTGAATGATATTCCATTGTGTATATGTATATATGTGTGCATACATATATATTTATATATGAACTGGGACTGCTGTATTTTGTGTGTGTGTAGATATTGCTGTATCGTGTGTGTGTGTGTGTGTACACACACACACACACACACATGATACATGGGATATATGCTGGGATTAATTTTCTGAGTTCCATACTGTGTTCCATAATCCATAATAGCTGTACTAATTTACATTTCCACCAGCAATGTGTAAGGGTTCCCTTTTGATTTGCATTTCCCTGATTAGTGATGGCCAGCATTTTTTTCATATACCTGTTGGCCATTCTGTATGTCTTCTTTCCAGAAATGTGTATAAAGGTATTTTGCCCATTTAAAAGTCAGATTGAGGCGGGGCGTGGTGGCTCACGCCTGCAATCCCAGCACTTTGGAAGGCCAAGGCGGCTGGATCATTTGAGGTCAGGAATTCAAGACCAGCCTGGCCAACATGGTGAAACCCAGTCTCTACTAAAATACAAAAATTAGCCGGGAAGTGGTGGCATGCACCTGTAATCCCAGCTACTCAGGAGGCTGATGCAAGAGAATTGCTTGAGCCTGGGCGGTGGAGGCTGTGGTGAGCCAAGATCATGGCACTGCACTGCAGTCTGGGTGACAGACTGAGACTCTGTCTCAAAAAAATATCAGATTGAGGCCCAGCACGGTGGCTCATGCCTGCAATCTCAACACTTTGGGAGGCTGAGGCAGGCGGATCACCTGAGGTCAGGAATTTGAGACCAGCCTGGCCAACATGGTGAAACCCTGTCTCTACTAAAAATACAAAAATTAGCTGGGCATGGTGGAAGGTGCCTGTAATCCCAACTACTCAGGAGGCTGAGGCAGGAGAATCCCTTGAACCTGGGAGGCAGAGATCGCAGTGAGCCAAGACTGTGCCATTGCACTCCAGCCTGGGTGACAAGTACAAAACTCTGTCTCAAAAAAAAAAATCGGATTGCGTTTTTGCTATTGAGTTGTTTGAATTCCTTATACAGTCTGGATACTAGCCCCTTGTCAGATGTAGAATTTGCCAGTATTTTCTCCCATTCTACAGGTTATGTATTCACTCTGTGGACTGTTTCCTTTGGTGGACAGAAGCCTTTTAGTTTGATGAAATCCCACTTGTCTATTTTTGCTTTTGTTGCCTGCTTTTGAGTTCTGTGGGGATTCAGTCAAGCTGGTGGGAGAAAGTTTAGTTATAGAGAATATACACAAACCCTTTGGAAGGCCTAAGGGTTTTTATTATAGTACTTGGCTGAAGGCAGCCTTGTCCCCTTAAATAGAGCAGAAACAAAGGAATGTGGAGAATTTACCTAACTAACTTGTTTGCTCATGTGGTCCTAAAATTAACCTTTGATCATTCTGGATGGCTCTCTTGGAGGGAGGTCAACCGGGGATACTACCCACTAATGGTGTTTGCCTTAGGTCTCGGAACCTGGCCTTTAATCTTCACCCTCTACTGGTGTTGTCTCAAAGCCTTTGTCATTTAATGTGTGCTGAATAAAGGCCGGCAAAGCCAGCCTTTATTCATGGCTGTGGCTGCTATCTATTTACAGCACTCTCGAGTGTGAGTGGCCACAGACATCCCAGCCCAGTCTTTCACTGTATTCTGTGTGTGAGTAAATTTATTCATCCATTGTTGAGTCAGGGTCTGCAGGTCAGACCTCGCAGGTGGTGACCCCAACAGAGTTCATAAGAAAAAAAAAAATGTTGCCCAGTCTAGTCCAATGTCATAAAACATTTCCCTTGTTTACTTCCAGTTGTTTCAGTTTCAGATCCTACATTTAAGCCTTTAATCCATTGAGTTAGTTTTTGTATATGGTGAGAGAGAGGGGTCTGATTTTATTCTTCTGCATATAGATATGCAGTTTTCCAAGCATCACTTATTGAAGAGACTGTCCTTTCCCTAATGTATGTTATTAGCACTTTTGTTGAAAATCTGTTGGCTGAGGATGCATGGATTTCTTTCTGGGCTCACTATTCTGTTATATTGATCTATGCATCTGTTTTTATGCCAGTACCATGCTGTTTTGGTTACTATACTTTTGTGGTATACTTGAAATCAGGTAGTGATATGGTTTGGTTGTGTGTCCCCATCCAAATCTCATCTTGAATTGTAATCCCCACGTGTTGCAGGAGGGAGATGATTGGATCATGGGGGCAGTTTCTGTCATGCTGTTCTCATAATAGCGAGTTCCCACAAGATATGATGGTTTTATAAGTGTTTGAAAGTTCCTCCTTCACATGCTCACTCTTCTCTCTCCTGCCATCTTGTGAAGAAGGTGGCTGTTTCCCCTTCTAACTAAGTTTCCTGAGGCCTCCCCAGGAAATGAAAATGCCTCTAGAATTTTTTCTAAAAAGTTTTTATTTAGACAAGGCTGGAGTACAGTGGCACAATCATACCTCATTACAGCCTCAACCCTCTGGGCTCAAGAGATCTTCCCACCTCAGCCCCCCTAGTAGTTGTGACTTAAGGCACACATCACCATGCTCAGCTAGTTTTTTTATTTTTCTGTAGAGATGGGGTCTTACTATGTTGCCCAGACTGGTCTCAAACTCCTGGGCTCAAGCAATCCTCCCACCTGAGTCTCCCAAGCTGCTGTGATTATAGGTGTGAGCCACTGTGCCTGGCTTAGAATTATATCTGAATTCTGTTTAAAACTTTACATCTATATTCAGTATTTTTATATATAAATTTGGTTGACTGGTCCATATATTTCCTTCAACTGCCATCACCATTAGGTTTTGGTATCAGTTACCCTTTTTTTTTTTTTTTTTTGAGGTGTAGTCTTGCTCTGTCACCCAGGCTGGACTGCAGTAGGGCAATCTCAGCTCAATGCAACCTCTGCCTCCTAGGTTCAAGCAATTCTTCTGCCTCAGTCTCCCGAGTAGCTGGGACTACAGGCCAGTGCCTACAAGCCCAGCTAATTTTTATATTTTCAGTAGAGATGGGGTTTCACTATATTGGCCAGGCTGGTCTTGAACTCCTGACCTCATGATCCGCCCGCCTCCATCTCCCAAAGTACTGGGATTACAGGCATGAGCCACTATGCCCAGCCATAATAGGAACCCACTTTTTTTTTTTTTTGTTGAGATGGAATTTTGCCCTGTTGCCCAGGCTGGAGTGCAGTGGCATGATCCTGGCTCACTGTAACCTCCACCTCCTGGGTCTGAGCGATTCTCCTGCCTCAGCCTCCCAAGTAGCTGGGATTACAGGTGCCTGCCACCACACCTGGCTAATTTTTGTACTTTTAGTAGAGACGGGGTTTCACCATGTTGGCCAGGCTGTTCTCAAACTCCTGACCTCAAGTGATCCACCCACCTCGGCCTCCCAAAGTGCTGGGATTACAGGCATGAGCCACGATGCCTGGCCCAGTTATCCTATTTTAATATAAAGAATTGGGGAGCCAGGCTCAGTGGCTCACGCCTGTAATCCCAGCCCTTTGGGAGGCCGAGGCGGGCAGATCACGAGGTCAAGATATCGAGACCATCCTGGCCAACGTGGTGAAACCCCGTCTCTACTAAAAATGCAAAAAAATTAGCTGGGTGTGATGTCATGCGCCTATAGTCCCAGCTACTTGGAAGGCTGAGGCAGGAGTATCACTTGAAGCCAGGAGGCGGAGGTTGCAGTGAGCCAAGGCTGCCCGACTGCACTCCAGCCTGGCAACAAAGCGAAACTGTCTCAAAAAAAAAAAAGAATTGGGGAAAGTTAGCCTTTTTCTATTCTCTGAAACATTTTCAGAACCACCTTTTTATGGAAGTTCTGCTAGAACTCAATGCCACATTCCCACTACCCAGAGACTAATGCTTTTAACACGTTAATAATGCACATCAACCCATATCTCTCTCCCCACCATGTATGTATATACACACACAAATAGACATATAACTCTACACACTGTACTGCAAACTGCTTTATTCAGTCAACAATCGCTGCAATTTTAATAAATTTTCATCTCATCTAGTACCCTATATTTATATTTTTCAAATTGACCCTAAAATGACCCTCACAGTTGGCTTCTTCAAACCATAACCCAATCCAGAACAAAGCACTGATTCCAGGCTGGCACAAATTCCAGAAGATCCTGCCAGGAGTGGTGGCTCATGCCTGTAATCCCAGTAGTTTGGGAGGCCAAGGTGGGTGGATCACTTGAGGTCAGGAGTTTGAGACCAGTCTGGCAAACATGGTGAAACCCCGTCTCTACTAAAAATACAAAAATTCGCCGGGTGTGGTGCCACACATCTGTAATTGCAGCTACTCAGGAGGCTGAGACATGAGAATTGCTTGAGTCTGGGAGGCAGAGGTTGCGGTGAGCTGAGATCGCGCCACCGCACTACAGACTGGGAGACAGAGGGAGACTGTGTCAAAAAAAAAAAAAAGAAGGAGAGAGAGACAGAGAGAGAGAGAGAAGCGCTGAGTCCATCTGGTTGTCTTCTAAAGGAAAAATTAATGGTATTTGTCTTAAAATGAAAATGACTGTTTTGGGAAAGTCTAAGTTTACCATCCCTGGAGACTTTAAAGCAAAGGCTGAACCAATATGTGTCTAGGAGGTTACACCGGAAATTCCTACACAGAAGAGAAGGTTAGAGGGTATGACATTTAAGGTCTTTCATCTTTTCTAAACTTCAATGATGAAGATCCTGTGACTCTGAGTTTCTGTAAATCCTATTACTGCGCCGTGCACAGTGGCTCATGCCTGTGAGTTCAAGAAGAGGGGAATGGGTCTGAGAGCAAATAGACAAATGATCAGCCTGTATTTAAAGGAGGAGGAAATAATCATCTGCCAAATACCACAGACAAGATGAGGACTTGGAAAGGACCCCTGCATTTAGCAATGGGGAGGTCATTGGTGACTTTCACAAGCAGTTTGAATGGAGTGGCATAAGCGAAAGCCTAGCAGGACAGAGTTCAAGAGAGAATGAGAAGAGGAATTGGAGGCAGTGAATATAGGTGCTTTTTTTTTTTTTTGGAGATTTGCTATGAAAGGGAAGAAAAGAAATAGGGTGGCATAGTAAGATTAACAGTATTTTAAAGATGGGAGAAATAACAGCATATTTGAATGCTGATGAGGAAAAATCCAAGATAGAAGTAAAAACTGATAATGCAGGAGAGAGAAAATAACTGAGGCAATATACTTGAGTAGGCCAGAGGGACTGGTATCTGGTGCAGAAGCAGTAAAATACTATTCTTTTTTTTTTTTTTAAGACAGAGTCTCACTCTGTCCCCCAGGCTGGAACAAAGTGGCGCGATCTCGGCTCACCGCAACCTCCGCCTCCTGCATACAAGTGATTCTCCTGCCTCACCCTCCCAAGTAGCTGGGATTACAGGTGTGCGCCACCATGCCTGGCTAATTTTTATATTTTTAGTAGAGATGGGGTTTCACTGTGTTAGCCAGGCTGGTCTCAAAACTCCTGACTCCAGGTGATTCGGCTGCCTTGGCCTCCCAAAGTGCTGGGATTACAGGTGTGAGCCACCGCGCACGACTTCATTCCCCTCTTCTGCGCTGCTGTGTGCAGTGGACAACTACATTTCCCAGGCTCCTTTCCCTACTGACTTCCTGATAGGTTTCACCTATGGATGGGAATCTTTGGCAGAAGATTGGAGAGCGAGAGGAGAGAAGCCAGGGTATTTCCTCCCTTTCTCTGTTTTAAGTGTCATCTGCAGCACAGATTGTATCTCCTCTGTGGTTCCCACTGGATAGTCACTCCCTCCATGAACCAAGCTCCTGGTGGGTTGGCATTCCTGCTTCTGCTGGGTGGTCCTTGATCCCAGACTTGGGTGATAGATACCACCTTCTGCTTTTGCCCCTCTACCCCTGGGAGGTGAAGCAGCTTCCTGCTGTTGCTAAATCTCTGGATCAATTCATCATCCCTTCCTGGAATTCTAAGGTCTTCTATCACCTGAGTACCAGTTCCTCATGTTAAATTGTTTACAATTCTGAATGTTTTCTGTTTTTGTTTTTTTTTTTTAAAGCAGGAGTTGGTAATGTTTTTATTCTTAAAGACTTCACCTTTGGAACTTAAAATAAGCAGTATATTCATTAAAGAAATAGTTTTGCAATACAGGTAGTCTTTAAATTTTTTGTCTATAAAATGTTATCAAAGAAATATTCTAATGATCTTAAAATAAACTTGGGAGGCACGGGGAAGGTCAAAGAGACTGAATTTTTATGTCACAGTCTCTGATCAGTGCTTTTAGTACAATACAGTCAAGTAAGTAAAGGTTCATAGAAAAAATTATGTTTTATAAAATCATAGTGATGAAAGAAAATTCCAGCCTAGGATCATCCCATCCAAGAAAAAGACTGAGAAAACAGCTTGTAAAAAAGAAGATAATATAATCGAATTATACTCATAAAACTCTACACTTAAAAACAGGAATACATAATATACAATATAAAAATAATTCTTACCATTTATTCCACACCTACCATTTCCCAGGCACTGTACTAGACACTTTACAATCATGATTTTTGTTTTTTTGTTTTTTTTTTGAGATGGAGTCTCGCTTTGTCGCCAAGGCTGGAGTGTGATGGCACGGATCTCAGCTCACTGCAACCTCTGCCTCCCGGGTTCAAGCCATTCTCCTGCCTCAGCCTCCCAAGTAATTAGGACTATAGGTGTGTGCCACTAAACCTGGCCAATATTTTTGTATTTTTAGTAGAGGCAGAGTTTCGCTATGTTGGCCAGGCTGGCCTCAAACTCCTGACCTCATGTGATCTGCCCACCTTGGCCTCCCAAAGTGCTGGGATTACAGGCATGAGCCACCGTGCCCAGCCTACATTCATGATTTCTAATTCTCAGACGGCCAAAGCTGTTTTTTAAGTTTTGTGTCTTTTTATTATTTTTGAGATGGAGTGTTGCTCTATTTGCCCAGTCTGGAGTGCAATGGCACAATCTTGGCTTACCACAACCTCTGCCTCTTGGGTTTAAGTGATTCTCCCTCCCAAGTAGCTGGGATTACAGGCATGTGCCACCATGCCCAGCTAATTTTGTATTTTTAATAGAGACAGGGTTTCTCCATGTTGGTCAGGCTGGTCTCGAATTCCTTCAAGTGATCTGTTCACCTCAGCCTCCCAAAGTGCTGGGATTACAGGCGTGAGCCACCACACCCAGCAAGTTTTGTGTCTTTTTAAACAGAAGAAAATGAACCTTATTAAAGCTGAATGACTCATTCAAGGCCATATAGCTGGTAGTTGGCAGAACTGTTTTTTTTTTCTTTGAGACGGAGTCTTGCTCTGTCACCCAGGCTGGAGTGCAGTGGCACAATCTCGGCTCACTGCAACCTCCACCTCCTGGGTTCAAGCGATCTCCTGCCTCAGCCTCCCGAGTAGCGGGGACTACAGGCACATGCCACCACACCCAGCTAATTTTTGTATTTTTAGTAGAGACGGGGTTCCACTGTGTTAGCCAGGATGATCTTGAACTCCTGACCTCATGATCTGCCCACCTCAGCCTCCCAAAGTGCTGGGATTACAGGCGTGAGCCACCATGCCTGGCCAGAACTGGGGTTTGAACCCATTTTTCTTCTGTACCACACAGCACTTACCGTATAGAAAAATAGCTGAAGAAATTGCTCTTATTTTAGCCAAATTTCATTTGTAAAACTCCACGTGGCTACTATTCTGATGGCAATGTTTATCTTTCATATTAATGAAAAAGAAAATCCATGTGTTCTTATCATGAGTTTAGAAAACAAAGTGTTATCACAGATAACAATAATTCTTGTTCCTAGTTCCAATGATTTTGAACTATTTCTTAGAACAAGAAGCCCTCTGATTCAAATATGAAAGAATATTCTATTTCATCACAAACAGAAAGATCTGAAACCCCATTTTTAAGCTATCTCTGTATATAATAAGAATCCAGCCTGCACTTGTTAGTGACAGAGAGTACAGTAAACTAAGAAGTCCCTGGAGAGGTCAGAGTGTTCACAAAATGCAACATGATGGTAGAGTCTACACAAACACAGGAAACAAAGCTTGGCCCTTCCACACAGCCACCTGTCCTTGCAATGACTTTAAGTCAACGTCTCTTCATGCCACACGTACATCCCAATGTCTGCTTGATGAAATTCCACAATTGCCATGGGGTCACTTTTCTGCAGTCTTGTGTAGATTTTGCTGCCAACCCAAAACCCAAAGGGATGGCTGCCGTGGAGTACACCACCACTCCCTGGTACTAAGAAGTATTTTCAGTGATTCGACCCAGACCAGATTTCAACACATGGTTCCCATACAGGAAGGACTGCTCTGCACCTGGCTTTATCCATACTTTATACTTGGCATAAGGTGCAAGTTAATCCAGGCCTGTGAAGTGCAACCGAAACTTGTGGGTCTTAGTGAATTTTCCAAAGCAGGTCCTCAGTGACATTGGCCTATCCCCAGAGATATTGGTGGCCAGCTTCATAATCTTCTCACTCATATAGTACACCAGTCATTGTGCAGTCAGAAACAGTAGGTGTCATCGGGCCAGTCCACCACAGCTGAAGATTCTCCCCGATGAATTTCGTAATCATCTCAAACATGACACAGGTCTCCTCTTCAGTCAAAGGCCCCATTTTCCCACTGGGTTGGAACACTGGATCCTCATGCCTCAGTAACTGGAAATGGAAGTCCTGTTAACTGTTTTCTTAACTGGACCTTGCTTGAGTCATGTAAAACACTTGTCTCTCTTCACTCTCAGTTTTACTCTGTCTTCATCCAGTCTTAGTAGCCATTCCTCTCGTGACCATTAAATGATGCCCCAGGACTCAATCCTTGGATTTCTTCCTTTTGCTATCTGTACTTACATCTTTGGCAATTTCATTCTGTCTCATGGCTTTAAGTAACATCTATATACTGACAACTCTCAAATTTATATTTCTAGCTAGACCTTCCCAGTTGAGCTGACTACATATGCAACTGCCTACCTGACAACTCCACTTGGATAATCAATAGGCATTTCAAACATAGTATGTTCAAAATGGTGCTTGGCTTTCCCTTGAAAGCTGTTCTTCCTCATCTCAGTTAATGGTACTTCTATTTGCCCAGTTATTCTAGCCACAGTTGAGGAGTTATCCTTGATTCCTCTCTTCCCTTCACTTCCCACACCAAATCTATTGGCTAGTCCTGATAACAAAACCTCCAAAACACATCTCAAATCCATTCCCTTTCTCCAATTCTTCTTTTACTACCCTGTTCCAACCACTCTCACCTCTCATCTGGCCTACTGCCATGGTCTCCTAATTGGTCTCTCTGCTTCACTTCTTGTCCCCCAACAAGCCACTCTCCATGTATCGACTAGACTGACTTTAATTTTTTTTTTTGACACAGAGCCTTGCTCTGTTGCCCAGGCTGGAGTGCAGTGGCACGATCTCAGCTAACTGCAGCCTCTGCCTCCCCAGTTCAAGCAATTCTCATGCCTCAGCCTAGGAGGAGCTGGAACTACAGGTGTGTGCCACCACACCTGGCTAATTTTTGTATTTTTAGTAGAGGTGGGGTTTCACCATGTTGCCTAGGCTGGTCTTGAACTCCTGACCTCAAGTGATCGGTCTGCCTCAGCCTCCCAAAGTGCTGGGATTACAGGCATGGGCCACCGCACCCAGCCTAGAATGACTTTAAAACATAAATTGGCTGAGCATGGTGCCATACATCTGTAATCCAGCACTTTGAGAGGCCATGGTGGGGGGATCACTTGAGCCCAGGAGTTCGACACCAGCCAGGGCAACATACTGGGGAGAAAAGAAAAGAGGAAAGGGAAAGGAAAGAAAAGAAAATAAATTCTTTCTACAAAAAATAGAAAAAGTTAGCTGGGCGTGGAGGCACACACCTGTAGTCCCAGCTACTACTTGGGAGGCTGAGGTAGGAGGATTGCTTCAGCCCAGGAAGTTGGGGCTACAGTGAACCATGATAGTGCCACTGCACTCCAGCCTGGGCAACGGAGACCCTATCTCAAAAGACAAAAAAAAAAACAACAAAAAAAAACAAATAAAAAACCATAAATTATATCATGTTACTGCTCTGCTTAACAGTTCAATCAATAACTTCTCACTGTATTTTTAGGATCCAAAATCCTTATTCAAGCCTGCAAGGACCTACATGGCCTGGTTTCTGTTCACTCCTCTGACCTCACCACCTTCCACCTGCTTACTCTCTTACTCACTACCACCTTGTCACACTGGCCTTCTTTCTGTTCCTCCAACATGTAAACTTATTCCCTCTATAGGGCCTTTGTCCTTTCTAATGTCATCATCACCTGGAATGCTTTCCCGATCCTTATATGGCTGGCTCATTCAGATCCTTCAGGTCTTATATGGCTCAAGTGTCCCCTCCTCAGAGCCCATCCCTGATTACTCATCACTGTCTATCATATCACACTATTTTCACTGATAATTTTCTTGTTCACTTGCTCATCTGTCACCCCTGCCCTCAGAATGTGAGCTGCTTTGTTCGCTACTATGCCCCCAGCTCCTAGTGCAATATCTGGCAAATAATAGATACTCAATGTATACTAGTTAAATGACTAAAAGGTAGTAGATTCACCTTAAGTAGGAAGAGGGGGATCTTTTCCTCTGAGATTTGAAAGAGAAAAAGATGGAGGCAGATGCAACTAAGTGTGCCCTTAAGTTACTGGTGCTTTGGAGATACCTCTCTACTCATCTGCCGAGAGCTAGCAAGGAGAGGCTTGAAGAAAGTGGCTGTAAACTGTTCCTTAGGGAAACAGGAGACTTATTGACCCAAAATATACAGAAGGATTGACTAGCTGTGGTGAGAACCCCTCTGACATTGGAACCATAAATTCACAGTGCCAAATATCCACTCACTGACAAGACATGAACACTCAACTATTTGGGTAAGAGATCAAAGTATACTGCAGGGCTGATTCTCAATTGAAAATTTGTAGGACAGATGTTACAGTTTTAAAAGAAGGTAAGGTTTACAATAACACCGGAAAAATGAAGTGCTTAGGTATAAATTTAAACAAAATATCTGCAGGATCTATACACGAAAAACAATAAAACACTGATGAAAGAAATCAAAGATCTAAATAAATGGAAAGATACACTTTGCTTATGGGTTGGAAGATATAATATTGTTTTTTTTAGGGTTTGTTTGTTTGCTTGTTTGTTTTCTGAGATGGAGTTTCACTCCTGTTGCCAGGTTGGAGTGCAATGGTGCGATCTCAGCTCACCTCACCACACCTCACAGCAACCTCCCCCTCCCGAGTTCAAGAGATCCTCCTGCCTCAGCCTCTTAAGTAGCTGGGATTACAGGAAGGCGCCACGACACCTGGCTAATTTTGTATTTTTAGTAGAGATGGAGTTTCTCCATGTCGGTCAGGCTGGTCTCAAACTCCCAACCTCAGGTGATTTGTCTGCCTCATCCTTCCAAAGTGCTAGGATTAAAGGTGTGGGCCACTGCACCTGGCCAATATAATATTGTTAAGATGTCAGTTCTCCCAAATGTGATTTTTAGATTTTACACGATCCCATTCAAAATCCCAGAAAGAATACTGGAGATACCAACAAGCCAATTCTAAAATTTATACTGGAGGCCTGGAGCAGTGGCTCACGCCTGTAATCCCAGCACTTTGGGAGGCTGAGGTGGTGGATCACTTGAGGTCAAGAGTTCGAGACCAGCCTGGCCAACATGGTAAAACCCCGTCTCTACTAAAAATACAAAAATTAGTCAGGGGTGGTGGCACACACCTGTAATCCTAGCTACTCGGGAGGCTGAGGCAGTAGAATCACTTGAACCCGGCAGGTAGAGGTTGCAGTGAGCCGAGATCATGCCACTGCACTCTGGCCTGGGTGACAGAGCAAGACTCTGTCTCAAAAAATAATAATAATAAAATAAATAAATACATTAACAAAAAAATCAAATAATCCAATTTTAAAATGGTCAAAAGAACTTGAAAAGACATTTCTCTAAAGATAATATACAAATGGCCAACAAGTATGAAAAGATGATCAACATCACTAATCACTAGAGAAATGCAAAAAAAAAAAAAAAAATCTACAATGAGATATCACCTCACATCCATTAGGATGGTTACTATATATATATATAAAAAAAAAAAAAAAAAAACCCAGAAAATAACAAATGTTGGTGAGGATGTGGAGAAATTAGAACCTTTGTGTATTGTTGATAAGATTGTAAAATGAGGCGGGGCAGGGTAGCTCATGCCTGTAATCCCAGCACTTTGGGAGGCTGAGGTGGGTGGATCACTTGAAGTCAGGAGTTTGAGACCAGCCTGGCCAACATGGTGAAACTCCGTCTCTACTAATAATACAAAAATTAGCTGGGCCTGGTGGCACACACCTGTAATCCCAGCTACTTGGGAGGCTGAGGTGAGAGAATCGCTTGAGCCTGGGAGGTGGAGGTTGCAGTGAGCTGAGACTGCACCACTGCACTCCAGCCTAGGTGACAGAGTGAGACTCTGTCTCAAAAACAAACAAAAGAAAAAGATTGTAAAATGGTACAAGTGCTGTGGAAAACAGTATGTATGGAGGCGCCTCAAAAAATTAAAAATAGGACTACCAGCAATTTCACATCTGGGTATATATCAAAATTGAAAGCAGGGTCTCAGAGATATTTGCACACTCATGTTCATAGTGCCATTATTCCACAATATCAAGAGGTAGAAGCAACCCAAATGTCCTCTGACGGATGAATGGATAAACAAAATGTATATATTATACAAGCGAATATTACTCAGCCTTAGAAAGGAAAGCATTCTTGTCACATACAACCTGATTTAACATTGAGGACATAATGCTAAGTGAAATAAGCCAGTCATAAAAAGATAAATGCTATATGATTCCACTTATATGAGATATCTAAAGTAGTCAAACTCATAAAAACACAAAGTAGAATGGTGGTTACCAGGGGTTGTGGGGAGAGAGAAAAGGAGAGTTGTTACTTAATGGGTATAGAGTCTCAGATTTATGACATGAAAAAGTTCTGGAAATCTGTATCACAACAATGCAAATATACTTAACACTGTTGAAGTGCACAATTAAAAATGGTTAAGATGGTAAACTAAGTGTTTTTTTAAACCACAGTTAAAAAAGAAAAAGAAAAACAAGATGTTCAACACCATCTGTCATTAGGGAAATGCAAATTAAAATGACAAGACACCATGAAGAAATTTACAAATCAGAGACCAAGGAGACATGGGCAGAGTGACAAGGAACCAAAACTGGCCCAGGCAAGCTAGTTTTCTAAAAAGCTTTTCAATTTATCTTAAACAATAAAGTGACATTTCCAAATGTCACTAATTATTAGAGTGAGAATATTTTGCAACATTTTAATGTTTTGTCACGGCTAATTTGCAAAAACAAAACCAAAAATAGAGTAAGACTCTCCAAAATGTCAACATGGCTCTTCATACTAACATTAAAATGCTAGATTTGCTGTTAAAATACAAGTTAATAAAGAAAATAGAGAAACTAAATACTAACATTCATGTTATTTTAATAACTATTTCAACATGAAAGAATAAAACATAATGAAGAGCATATGCGTGCTTGGTGCTAATGACACTTTACAGTCCTATAGATGAAGCAACATGCATAATTTCAACCAGATGTTGAAATGGTTTAGGATAAGTATCTAAAGACAAGCATTTCAGAAAATATGTAGACAGGTAACCACACGTTTGCTACAGGGCGTCCTCTACACAAGTGTCTTGACTTTGCACTTTTCTTGATTTTTCAAAATGAAATTATAATCTGTTCTGAATAATGTATATTTTTTAAATCCATAGAGGCAGTTCAGCATAGTTAAGAGCTCAGGTTTTAGACTCAGATTTTTGGCTTTATCACTTATTGGCTATGGGATCTTGAGAAACTTAAACTCTCTCAGCCTTGGAGTATTCATTTCTAAAACAAGGATGGTCACAGTTAATCCTGTCTCATAGGATATTGTGTTGTTTAGATTAATACCTGAAAAGTGCTTTCCATGGTATCCAACACATAGTAAGTACTCAATAAAAGGCAGCTAGTATTACTGTTGCTATTCTTACTACTATTTTTCATTATTACTGTTAATCAAATAATCCCCCTTCAAATCTAAAAACAAAATAAAACAGGTTTAGAGGAAGTAAGCACATGAGAGTAGCAAGGATAGGTTGTGGTCAGAGAGCAGAGTACTGGATTTCAGAGGCGGTGTGGATGACATCCAGGCTGTGGTACAGGAGTTTGTGGCTAAAGTACAGGAAAGGTAAAGGTCACTGTCTGGAGTTGAGGTTAAGGAACTGTAAGGAGGTTATGGTTTGTCATCTACATGACGGTTCTCTCTCAGAATACAGGAAACGAGGTGGAGAGGAAGAACTGGTTGCAAAGACTTCATTGGATATAGGAAAATAACCGGGCAGATGGTAACACAGCCCCATCCTGGGCCTTCCTGGGACCCCTACTCCTCTTTTTCCCAGTACTTGCTAGCTCACATCTAACCTACTTTGCCTTGCAATTCAGGAGATCAGAAAAAAAGAAAAAAAAAACCTGTCCTACTACCCTACTATCATCTCCCGGTAGCTAGCACCTCACAAACCTGCCTTGGGCACCTACTAAGTGCAACTTAATGTATATAATACAAAAAGGTCAACACAACTTCTGTCCCAAGATCTTTTAATACGGGTGAATGGACAAAAATATGAATACAAACACATGGATATAGGTATCACTGAAGCAGAGTGACATAAAGTAATATCTCTATATACAATACTCCTCTGCAAATAGGAAATGTAAACTAAAAGGTACCCAACAGATCATTTTGTTTATCTCACTATCTTTTCTTAATCTATAACATCTTCCTCCCATATATGAATCCATGCAAGGAAGCAATACTAGCTGCCTGACTAGACGGTACCTCCCTTGGGTGACTTATTGAGACCCTATTTTCATTAGGATCTGAGCTGTCCTACCCCCTTCACTGCAATCTGGCTTTCCCTTTTCTGAGTATAAAGTCTGACATGGGATGGCTCAACTATAGCTTCCGTGTTTGAAGCAAAGAAAGCTTTATGCAGGAGAGAGATCCAAGATGGCCGACTAGCAGCAGCTCAGGATTGTAGTTCCCAGTGAAAATGCAGAGAGCGAGTGGACGCCGCAATTTCAGACGAATTTCTGTTGCCCACAAACTGGGAGATTCCCAGCGGAGGAGCCACACAGGTTGCCAGCACGACTCTTTTGGCGGGCGCGGTGCTTCTCAGTGTGGAGTATACGGGACTGTGTGCCCTTTTAGTCGAGCTCAGCTGGTCCCATCCCCACAAGGAGAACAGCAATTGGAAGCGCTGAGGACTGAGAGTTTCACAGCAAGCACAGCTGAACCTGGGAAGGCCTAGCTCTGTGGGGAAGGGGCATCTGCCAAAGGAAAACTAAGAAACAGAAAAAACTTCATCACCAACCAGCTGGATGTCCACTCAGAGACCCAATCTGAAAGTCAGCAATTACAAAGACGACAGGTGGATAAATCCACAAAAATGGGAAGAAACCAGTGCAA